>CM069903.1:182064296-182355074 GCA_036172215.1 Camellia granthamiana
AACACATGCAAAAATGCAACTATAGCAAGCTCGGCTATTCTAAACATGGCATATGAGATGCAACAGCTAACATGTATTCAACTTAGAATTGAAATACAAATGCAGTTAGTATGATGCGCCGAGCCCGATGCATGCAAGACAGATGAATGGATGCAAACATGCTATCATACTGTATGCTAATTGAAATATGCCCTAATCTAACCATCATAAGCAGGTAAATAAAACGGAGAAAAGACGTGTGGTTGGAAGACATACATCACACACACGCACACTTATTACAATTATGCCCTCGGCGCAGAGGGTCCGAATAAAATAATATACAGTCCCAAATGAATAGTACAGTCCAAATAAAATAATACAGTCCAAATATGTACAAATCCCTAATTAATTAACAAATTTAACTAGGAAAACATTAAATTGGCATGCAAGCCAGGGACTGCCTCGACTCTTCTCCAGATGATGAATGATGCATGTCCGGGGTTGCCTTGCGCGGAAATCCATGGCGATGCCCCAATTAGCCTTTGTTTGCAATTATTCTTGGAATGCGTGCCAAGCTCCGGAAGGCTGCTGATTCTTGATTTTCTGTAACAGAGAGCAACAGAGGGGCATGGCAAAGTATTTTCACACATGTATGCATACCTCGATCCTCGTGCCACCAATTATGCATCTCGATGCATGATGGCCGAGGGGTCGAATTGCACAACTCAACATGAAATGAATGCACATGAAAACACAACAAGACCTAACTTCATCATGGACAATCCGGAGTGTCGATGACTGGGAATTGAGACACGTTCCGTCACTCAGAGTACGAAACGTACCTCGTTTCCCGTGCTCAGGGCTAACTCCTATCCCAAACACAATGCAATATGCATGACATGCATGGATGCGACTAAGATACAACCTAACATGCACAATGCTATGAAATGGCATACACAATGCACAAGGTAACATGGCATACACAATGCGCTAACATACAACCTAGCATACACAATGCTATGAAATGAAATGGCATACACAATGCAATATGGGCTTACACCAACATGAGTGAACCTCAGCCACACTTACATAGGAGGCCATTAGATGAAGATGAGACACTTGAAATGCGTGCACGCGTGCACGCAAACTGAGGGACTGAACGTAAGGCACGAATGCCACTCTAGCAAAGCATGGCAAGGCATGGAATGTGGCATACAAGCATACAAATTTAAGTACCAAAATGTGATGCAAAAACAGCCCCAAAACATGGAAACATGGCACCCGATGCATGGAATGAGACCCGAAACTCAAAACTAGGTACATGGAATGACCTATAGCTATACAAAGCATGCATTATTTGAACATGAAGCATGAAGACAGAATAAATAAAGTCCCAAAACAAGCATATTTCCAATTTTAAGAAAAGCCAAAAGGTGAACACAAATAGGGCTAAGCTAACATGCAAAAATGGCCCCGAAAGAGAGATAAAGAAGCAAGTAATATCTGCTGGACCCAAATGGCTAGGAACCCTTCAAAAAAGTTGAAGAGGGGCTCACAATGAAGTACTTTACAGTTTACATCAAGCCACAAAAGTAAACACAAGTAGGCCCTAAAACATTATGCAAGAAAAAGGCCAAAAGAGGGACAAAGAAGCAAGTGATGGATGCTGGCCTCAAATAGAGGAGGGCCCTTCAACAATGTTGAAGAGGGACCCAAAAAAATGGTATTTTACAGCTTATGACCAAGCCCAAAACAGTGCACAAATAAGCTTAAAATATTATGCAAAAATAGGCCTAAAAGAAGGTTTAAAACACAAAGAGCAAAAAGGAAGCCTCAAACAGCAAAAGACCCTTGATTAAACATAAAGAGGGGGGTCAAAATATGACTATTTATAGCTTGGGTCAGAGCCCCAAAATACAAGCACAAGGGGCTAACAAAACATACCAAAAATAGGGCCAAAAGAGGGATAAAGAGGCAAGTGACAGATGTAAGCCTCAAACAGTGAAGAGCCCTTCAACAAAGTTGAAGAAGGGCTCAAAAAAAGCCACTTTACAGTTTATGACCAAGCTCAAAATAGTTCAAAAATAGGCCTAAAATACTATGCAAGAAAGAGGCATAAATGAGAGCTAAAGAGGCAAGTGGTAGTATGAAGCCTCAAACAGGGAAGAACCCTTAATAAAACATGAAAAAGACCTCAAAAAATGACTATTTTCAGTTTGAGTCGGAGCCCAAATATGCAAGAAAGTATAGCTTATAAATAAATCAAGAAAAGGCTAGAAAAGGGAAGAAGAAGGCTCACCCTTGAAGACCAATGGACCAGTAGCTCTTGAACCCAAGAAGAGGGGCTCCTAGCCTTTGGAAAACAGCCCCAAAGTGTTGGGAAAGGATGGTGGTGGTGTGGTGCTATGTGGTGGTGTAGAAATAGTGTAAGAATCAAGGGTTTGAAGGTTGGAAGAGAGGGAGAGAGGAGGGATATATGCAAGAGCTCCAAAGGGTTTTTTGTAACCCTCAAAACTGAAGGGGAGGGGCTGGTTATATAGGCACAAGAGTGGAGAAAAGGGGGGGAGATTCAAATTTAAGTTCCCCCCCCAAAAGTTCCCCCCTCTCGGATACAGAATCTGGGGGGGAAAGGAGGTCAATATTTGTGATGTACCAGGAGAGAGGAGCAAGACCGGCTGGCTAGAAAATTTGCAGGTGGCCGGCCAAGGGTCAAATGGGTCAAGCAATATTAGTGGCCGGCCATGCCAAAAAGCTGGCCTCCCATGTGTGCACAACACAACCATGTGGTCAAAAACTGGAGAAAGTGAACCAGGAGAGAGAAAAGCCCATTTTTTGAAGGGGTTCAAAAGGGTCAAAGACCATTACTAGCCGGCCATATCATATTGGTGGCCTCCCAGGTGTGTACCACACAAATATGTGGTTTGGGGCTAGAAAAAGTGGCCTTAGGGTGGTCAACATTGGCTTTCTAGTGAGAAAAACAGGCGACGGAGGGCGATGAAGGAATAAAACTAGTTGTCAGAACAATTACTGGCCTCCCCACCCTTCTACGACCTTCCTAATAGTGAAAATAAGGCCTCTACCAAAAATGAGCCCAAACCGATGCAAAATGAAGGTTCGGGGCCCAAAACGCGCAACCTATGGCCCCGAAAACTGACTGTTAGGCACCGAAAGTGGTGTTCGACCACAAAGTTAGTCTCTCAGACCATAGTATCCCTCAAAAGGGAGGAAATAAGATATATGCCAAAAATCAGAGCAAACGGAAGTGGTTAAGCGGTCCCAAACCGAGGCACACGGCCAACGGCTCCGAAAAATCAGAAATCAGGCTCCAAACGGGCAAAATGGCCTACGACCACAAAACATAGCCTACGGCCACTGAGAGATGATCTACGAGACCTCTCCCTCCCTTTTGGAAGAGAAACAGAGAAAACAGAGCCTGGTTCGCAAACCGAGGCAAAGCATGAAAGAGTTCGGAAGTCCGGAGGCAAGGCTCGCAGCCGAGACTCTGAAACCTCTGAACGAGCACGATATGCAACATCACCAAGTGCTCAATCGGTGACGTCTAAGTCTTAAGGTCGGTCAAAAATGGGGTGTCTACAGACTATTTTCAATACTAAAAAGACATTCATTCTTAATCTCTTTACGCATATGTTATTCACTGGGCTTTATCTCACTGCTCATATATATATGTAGGTGTTCAGGCATCGAACCGTTGCTAGGAGCGTCAGGCTAAGCTCTTGTTTTGTCAAGCCAACCTTCATGCCTTACTTCGAGGTTCCAGATCTGTGCAAGCTTTGGCTGCCTAGGGGTGTTTTAGATTCCCCCTTTCCGTCTCTGTTTTGTAATAATGTTATGACTGATACTGTACTGTATTGTTAGGGATTCGGTCCCTAGACTGGATGTCTGTACGTGATGTTTATATTGTGCACACTGTTTTGGTACTGAATGTAAATATGTTATGAAAAGTCTTTTTTTGCGTACCGACTGTCACAGCTCATTGGACATCTTTTAATTACTGTTTTGGCTTCCGCCAGCCCCTGTACTCTGTATTACTGTTTTACTATTAAGCAGGCCTTCGGTAATCTCAGATTACTGGCCGGTTACGGTGCTAAACCCATAGAGGCGGGTTTGGGTCGTGACAGAGTGGTATCAGAGCGTTATTAAACCACGAGTTCTACCACACACACGTGTCCAAATAAGCTATAGGATGTCCTAGAAAAGTAATTAGGACATTACATGAGCATTGAAGAAAGTGTGTGTGGCCATGACATGGTTATATGTGCTAATGTGTTAACATGTTTAAAGTATGCAACTGCCTATGTTTATTATTATCATAATTGCCTATAGTGAAATGGAGAATGCAAGAACTACTGATGAAACTGAGTCATCTGACGCCAGAATGGCGAAATTGGAAAGAACAGTTGAAATGTTGACCGAAGCCTTAAGGCAACAGCAACAACAGAACCAACAGCCCCCACCTCCTCCGGTACAGCCGGAATAGAATGTGAATGATGACATCATTGCTCTAACACAGAAGTTCAGTAAGATGAAACCGCCATCATTTCAGGGAGGCCTTGAACCATTGAAAGCTGAAACGTGGGTGCTAGAAATTGAAAAATTATTTGAAGTCTTTCCGTGTTCTAAAGCACACAAAGTGCTACTGGCTACCTTCACCTTACAAGAAGAGGCCAGAAGGTAGTGGATGCTGGTCCGCGACACCAATACTGCTATGAATTGGGCTCAGTTTAAGGGAGCCTTCTTTGAGAAATACTTCCCACAGTGTGTCCGAGACCGCAAGGTAACTGAGTTTGAACAGTTGAGACAAGGTACCATGTCCGTGGCTGAGTATGAGTCAAAGTTTACTGAACTTGCTAGATATGCACCGCACATGGTTGACACTGATTACAAAAAGGCCAGAAAGTTTGAAGGCGACCTTAATGTAGAAATTCTTGACAGGATAAATGTTCTGAAGTTACTGAAATACGTGGATGTTCTTGACCGAGAAATAATGGCTGAGTCGAACATCGAAGCATTGAAACAGACTGAAACACCAGCGTCTGAATGGCGTGGTAAGAGACGGGGTTTTAAATTTAAGAAAAGCCGGAACAGTTCATTAAACAAAAAGCAGAACACAGGATCAACAAACGGTTCTAGTTAGGGAAACTGTTCTATACCACCCTACTCCGAATGTGGTAAGAATCATAAAGAGGGTTTGTTATAAAATCTCTGGTGCTTGTTACAGGTGTGGCAAGGTAGGCCACATGGTCAAAGATTGCCCTTCCACTTTCCAAGTCAATAGCAAAGCTGCACCTAGCGCAACAGCATCAACTGTCCCACCGAAACCCAATCCCAAAGCTACAGGAAAAGAGCCTATGAGGCAAGACCGAGTGTTTGCACTCGTACCGGGAGATGTACAAAATACCGAGACCGTTGTGTTAGGTATACTCTCAATTTGTGCTCAAAATGCATATGTTCTGATTGATTCGGGGTCTATACATTCATATGTGTCGCATGCTTTTTCGCGAAAATTGAATAGACCGTTAGAACCCATGAATTACTTGTTAGCTGCATCTTCACCTGTTGGGGGATCCATGACTTGTACTTATATGTACCCTGCATGTGAAATTATTGTTAAAGATGTTCATTTGTATATTGATTTACTGACATTGAATATTGATCATTTTGATGTGATATTGGGGATGGATTAGTTAACGAAATATCATGCTACCATAGACTGTGTGACAAAACAAGTTATTTTCCGTCCACCCGGACTGCCTGAATTTGTGTTTAACGGAGTTGGAGTAGTACCTCCCCCATACCTGATTTCATCCATGAAAGCTTTTAAACTGATTAGAAAGGGGTGTAAGGGGTACCTATGTTCTGTATTGACTGTACCTACTGATGCTAAAATTGATGTGAACAGTATTTCTATAGTCAGAGAATTCCCAGATGTTTTTCCAGATGATTTGCCAGGGGATTTGATTGACAGGGACATTGAGTTCACCATTGATGTGATTTCGGGTACACAGCCAGTTTCCAAAGCTCCGTACAGAATGGCACCTACTGAATTGAAAGAACTGAAAGTTCAGCTACAAGAGTTGTTAGACAATAAGTTCATCAGGCCCAGTACTTCACCGTGGGGTGCGCCAGTCTTATTTGTGAAAAAGAAAGATGGCTCGCTGAGACTCTGCATTGACTACCGTGAACTGAACAAGGTAACAGTGAAAAATAAATATCCATTGCCTCGCATTGATGATTTATTTGACCAGTTACATGGTGCTCAAGTGTTCTCCAAAATTGACCTTAGATCTGGATACCACCAGTTGAAAGTCAAGACAGGGGACATTGAAAAGACTGCCTTTCGAACGAGGTATGGACATTACGAATTTCTTGTTATGCCTTTCGGAGTTACCAATGCACCTGCTACATTTATGGACCTTATGAACAGAATTTTCAAACCATACCTTGATGAATTTATAGTTGTTTTCATAGATGACATTTTGATTTATTCCAAAAGCACGGAAGAACATGAACGTCATTTGAACATTGCCCTACAGACCCTAAGAGAACAGAAACTTTATGCAAAACTAACTAAATGTGAATTTTGGCTAGACAGCGTGATGTTTTTGGGACATGTGATCGGTAAGGATGGTATTACAGTTGACCCACAGAAAATTGAAGTAGTAGTGAACTGGCCTAGATCGACAAATGTTACCGAAGTCTGAAGTTTTCTAGGCTTAGCCGGGTATTACAGAAGGTTTGTCAAAGATTTCTCCAAAATTGCCCTACCACTGACACAGCTGACTCAGAAGGGGATATCATTTGACTGGACCGACCAGAGGGAATCAGCTTTTCAAGAGTTGAAAACTCGACTAGTGACTGCACCGATTCTCACCTTACCCTCAGGTACGGATGGTTATACTATATATAGTGATGCTTCTTATAAGGGTTTGGGATGTGTTTTAATGTAGAATGGTAAAGTTATTGCATACGCTTCCTGACAACTAAGACCACATGAAAAGAACTACCCGACCTATGACTTCGAACTTGCTGCAGTAGTGTTTGCACTGAAAATTTGGCGTCACTACCTTTATAGGGCAACATGTGAGGTGTATACAGACCGCAAGAGTTTGAAATACTTCTTCACTCAGAAAGAACTGAACATGAGGCAGTGGAGATGGTTAGAACTGATAAAAGACTATGACCTGCAAATTTTGTACCATCCAGGAAAAGCTAACACCGTTGCTGATGCACTAAGTCGGAAATCGATTGGAAATTTAGCCTATTTACTCACCAGGCAAAAAGAATTGCTATGTGACCTTGAAAAATTTGAAGTTGAGATTGTTTTGCGCGAACAAGGTGGAACCTTAGCCGCCATTTCTGCTCAACCGGCACTGATTGAGGAAATTAAAGAGAAACAGCAACAAGATGACTTCTGAGGAAATTAAAGAGAAATAGCAACATGATGACTTCTTGAAGAAGATCATTGAAGAACGGGAATCCAAACCGAGGCCGAATTTCAAATTTGAGAATAATGTGTTAAAATTTCAGGGGAGATTGTGTGTACCGAGTGATTCTGAACTAAAAAGAAGAGTTCTGCAAGAAGGCCACAATTCAAAACTGTCTATCCATCCAGGGAATACAAAAATGTACCAAGACTTGAAACTGAATTACTGGTGGCCAGGAATGAAGAAAGAGATTGCTGATTTTGTGTCGAAATGTCTTCATTGCCAACAAGTTAAAGCCGAACATCAACGACCCGCAGGTTTACTGCAACCCTTACCAATACCAGAGTGGAAATGGGAACATATTACTATGGATTTCATTGTTGGTTTACCTTGCTCCAGTAAAGGTATAGACTCAATTTGGGTTATTGTTGATAGATTGACTAAATCTGCTCATTTCTTACCTGTCAAAATAATTTATAATGCAGACAAATTAGCTGTAATCTATATTGATGAGATTGTTAGATTGTATGGAATGCCTGTGTCCATTGTTTCTGATAGGGACTTGAAGTTTACATTGAGATTTTGACAAAGCCTACAGACAGCATTGGGAACTGAATTGAGATTGAGTAGTGCATTTCATCCTCAGATAGATGGCCAGTCAGAAAGAACCATCCAGGCTCTGGAGGATTTACTGTGAATGTGTGTTCTTGATTTTCAGGGAAATTGGAAAAGCCACTTACCTTTAGCTGAGTTTGCTTACAACAACTACTTTCACTCGAGCATTGGTATGGCGCCTTTCGAGGCTTTGTATGGCAGAAAATGTCGATCTCCGATTTATTGGGTAGAAGTTGGAGATGGGCCTTTGCTTGGGCCCGAAATTATACATGAACTACCGAAAAAGTGAAACTAATTCAACAGAGACTGAAAACCGCACAGAGCCGACAGAAAAGTTATGCGGATGTCCGGAGGTGAGACAGAGAATATGAAATAGGTGATCACGTCTTTGTTAAAGTGACACCGATGAAAGGCCAAACTCGTTTTGGAGTCAAGGGCAAGTTAGCGCCGAGATATGTCGGACCGTATGAGATTATTGAGAAAATCAATCCGGTGGCGTATCAAGTAGCGCTTCCTCCTGAAATTGAGCATATGCATAATGTGTTCCACATTTCAATGTTGAGGGATTACCTTCGGGATCCCTTCCATGTGATTGAGCCTACCTATGTAGTGCTAAGTGATGACTACACTTATGAAGAACGGCCTATTCAGATTGTAAACTGACGGATCAAGAAGTTGAGGAACAAAGAGATTCCGTTAGTGAAAGTTGACTGGCAAAACCATGGTGGCTTGTATGCCACTTGGGAAAGGGAAGATGATATGATCAAGAGATATCCTGAATTGTTCCCACTGAATCCTGTGTTCTTCCAAAATGAAGGTAATTCGAGTTTGGAGGACCAAACTCTTTATAAGGAGGGGAGACTGTGACAACCCTCACCACTGATTAGTGCTAATCTATGATTAAGCATGTTAACTGACTGATTGACTGAAATTCTGAACTGATTGATTGAGTGTATTAGTTTAAATGCATGTCTATCTATTTGACTGCTAAATTATCTGTTCATGTATTATGTTTAAACTGCGAATTGAAGGCCTTATCGGTGACCTAATCTAAAATTGATTAGTGTTTTATGCTAATTAGGAATTATGTGATTTTATGGTATGTTTAATTGAAATTTGATTTGGTATGATTAAATTAGATTAAATAAAGTTAAAACACATCAACTTAACTTAAGTGCATTTTTGCCACTTAGTGGACAATCCTAGGCCTACACTCCTTATACCTCACACATGTTGATACAACATTTCTTCAGCTATTTTCTTGAGCCTAAACTGACTAGAGAAAGTGAGTTAGGAGGAAAGTTTGATTTCATCTTGTTTTGGCTTGGAGATTAAGAGAATTGAAGGTTGATTGCATAATTGAGCTACCCTTCTTGTAATTGAGGAACCTAGGTAAGGAATTTATCCTTTTAATTGAGATTGAAGTTAGTTCTTGCATGGTTCTTGGAAGATTAGAGTTTTAAAGTTAAGAATTGGTTTAAGATTGTTGAATTGAAGCTTATATCATGCATGCATGTGCACATTGTTGAGTTTTGAAGTTTTCATGAAAACTCCCACATGCATGTCCATATCATTGTTCTAGCCCATGAATTCATCATGATTTTGAAGGAATTGGCTCTTTGGAGCAAGTATTTGAAGCTTTGAAGTTGTTTAAACTCATGCATGTTACATATCCATCATCTTTTTGAAGTTTGTTTGAAATTGGGTTCATTTGAACTAACTTTGGGCTTTTATTCTCAAATTGATCTTTGAAACATGTCATATTATGAATTTACAAGTATTTTCCAGAAAATTAGCCCAAAATGATCGAATTTGATGCTTTAAAGTTGAGTTTTGAGCTTGAGGTTCGAATCTGGAAATTCCAGATTTTGGACTCACGCTCGAGCGGGGAACTCCACGCTCGAGCGTACATACTGAGTTCATGCAGTACGCTCGAGCGGGGAAAGTGACGCTCGAGCGGGAAATGCGTGTATCCAGTACTTTGCATGTGTTTACAGTCCGCTCGAACGGGGGAATGCACGCTCAAGCGAAGACTTGTGTCTCACGCTCGAGCGGAGGTCGAGCGCCCGTCGAGCTTGAATTTCATGCATCTAGTACTTTTGTCATGTTTTACAATCCGCTCGAGCGGGGATCTTTTGTCTGCATGTTCGCTCGAGCGGGAAAACCTACGCTCGAGTGGGACCGTGTTTGAGTAAAATTTTGTAAAGTATGTCTAAGTGCATCTTTGCATCCTCATTTCATCCTAGGCATTCCTAGGCCTAGTTTAAGGCATCTTAATGAGGATATTGATATAGAACCACACCGAGGCAAATTAGGGATTGAGTTATTATTTCCCAACTGTGTAGCTTAGTGTGTGTTCGTTCTGTAACTGTGTAGGGTTGGCATCCGAGGACGCTCTAGCTGTTTATAGCCCAGTGCTCTGTGAGTAACAATGTTGTAAAGATATGTTCAATCATGAATATTTTCTGAATGAACAACTGTACTGCTTTCTGAAAAGATATCTCTTACTGAATGAATGTTTGTCCTATTTGTGAACTGTATTCGTGGCATCCATAGCAATTTACTGTTACTGTACTATACTGCTACTGTCACAGAGATCTCTTTCGGTTCACATGTTTGGAACCACTACTGTTTACTGATATGATGGCCATCAACTAACTGTTCGGTCTGTTAAGACCTACTATACTGTTTTGCTATTGGATGTACCAAATATGACTATTATAGTTTCTGAATGACTGTTATGGCATGAAATATGAGCCACAAACTGGATGACTGATATACTGATAAACGACTGTTTTCAATACTGAAATGATATACATTCTTAATCTCTTTACGCATATGTTATTCATAGGGCTTTAGCTCACTGCTCATATATATATGTAGGTGTTCAGGCACCGGACCGTTGCTAGGAGCGTCAGGCTAAGCTCTTGTTTTGTCAAGCCAACCTTCATGCCTCACTTCGAGGTTCCAGATCTGTGCAAGCTTTGGCTGCCTAGGGGTGTTTTAGATTCCTCCTTTCCATCTCTGTTTTGTAAAAATGTTATGACTGATACTGTACTGTATTGTTAGGGATTCGGTCCCTAGACTGGATGTCTGTATGTGATGTTTATATTGTGCACACTGTTTTGGTACTGAATGTAAATATGTTATGAAAAGTCTTTTTTTGCATACCGACTGTCATAGCTCATTGGATATCTTTTAATTACTGTTTTGGCTTCCGCCAGCCCCTGTACTCTGTATTATTGTTTTACTGTTAAGCAGGCCTTCGGTAATCTCGGATTACTGGCCGGTTACGATGCTAAACCCATAGGGGCGGGTTTGGGTCGTGACACATCCCAACCTCGACACTCCTATGTGCTCTAGGAGCCGATCGTTGTAATGCGGAGACTCTACGGGGGTCGCGAGTCTAAGTGTCTTCTCTCTTTCGAGCCCTTTCTTCAAGCACTGTCCGCAAGTCCGCTGACCTAGGCAACTTCGTGTGCCTAGATGTCGTTTGGTGTGAATGTGCGGGCCGATAGCTACTTCTTTCTATGTAAGGCCTTTCAGTCCTCATTCTCTCAGTCCTAGAGTAACGAGTCCTGGAAGTGCTCGATTATGTATCGCCTGACCTGAGGCTTCTACTTTTAGCTTGTGATGGTGTGGTGAGTTTGTCACGATCTTCTGAGTGGTGAGGGGGCGTGTTGCCTTTACGCTCCTTTCCTGTCGCCACCCATTTTCCCTTTATCTGGCGCTTCATTGTCTCCATGTCTGCCACCATCCTCCTTATTAACTCGTCTTGCTCCTTCACGCGATCCTCCAAAACTTGAGGATCTAACCTCCGCCTCTGTCTTTCGGGACTTTGAGTGTGACGGGGACTAGTGCCCCGTCTCTCCCTTGTGTCCCTCCGGGAGTTTCGTCGTTGGGGTTCTAATTCTGCCATGGGCGGGATAGAAGGTAAACCTTTGCGCCTCCCACCCCCCTCCGAGGTTTGCACATCAATAGCAGATTTGCGGTAAGTCTTCATTGTACGCCATTGCTTTCAACTAGAGAGGAAAACTCAATCAAAAGGTTTTATTCTTTTTGAAATTCCCACAAACGGTGCCAATTGTACGAGCACGAAATAATCTTCTCATATAATCCTGTTGAACAAGTTTGCACTCCTCCAATGCTACCTAAAAACACAAACGTGAGCTAGCCGGTGGGTGTGTGCTGGAAACCTCTCTGATGCCTAAGTCAAAAAATAGACAATAGGTAATAAGCTCTGTGTATTCTAGAGTAAGAATTGGGATACTTGTACATAGGTCCTGCTATGAGTTTTTATAGATTCTGCCTGGCACAATCCTAGTAGGATTCCAACTCTCCTTATAAGAGTCCTCATAGGAATCACACTCCCAGTGAAGAATATCTATCCTGATAACACTCTACTCACTACCAACCAAGTGAGATGGTTTGCACAATCCTAGTAGGACTCTACTCTCCTTAGCAGAGTCCTCCTAGGAATTACATTCCCTAGGATAATGTATATTCTGATAACTCCTTATTCACTGCTTGTCTAAGTGAGATAGTTGCAACTCTTACTCTGGCTAGCACAAGACATAACTGTGCTTACATAGCTCGGTGCTAATTAAGTCAATTCAGTCAACCTAGTCTTTGGAATGATCTCCTGCCGAGCTATCTTTTAGCTCGGTCTGATTCCCACAGATACCTCGGTCTACGACCGCTAGACCAAGCCACTGATAGCCCACCTTTGACCGAACCAATGCGACCAAGGACCAAGGCTACCAAGATAATTGCCTCGGTCCGTGGCTCGGCCCAAGGCTATATCTATCTGGGTCCATTCCAATGGACTTACCTTGCTCGACCCAATTTATGCATAAATTATCCTCTCACTAACCAACTGTATGGAAAGTATTGACAACTTACATATGCCCCTGTATAAGGATCCACCTACTCCATAGGTATTCATAATCTTGACTTGTAAAAACTCAGAATTCATCTTTAGAAGTGAACATCAAGATTTAGGGCCAATTTGTGAACACAATGAAAAGCCAAAAATCAACTTTTAATCTATTTGAAGTCACATCATCTCTCACATTTTTTTACACATTTAAAAAAAAAAAAACTAAAAAAAGTCAAAAAATAAATTTTTAACCATCTTTCCAAAACACCCCTTATTGATTAAGGATAAATTAGACATAAAAAACTAAAATAACGTGGAAAGAGGAGTTAGACTTTCAAGATTTAAAAACCTAAGGGCTTTAATTTTAATTATTATGCAAATTTGTAGTGTTTTAAACCTCTAACAGAAACATGTAGAGAGATTAATAATGTAAAATCAGAAGCAATCTTAAATAATAATAAAAAGAATGTAAACCAGCGTGGCTAGGCTGGACTAGTTCCCAAAAATCTAGGCTTAGGCCCAAGTCCAAGCCTAGGCAACGGGTTTCAGGCTTGGATCAAGGGTAGATCGGATTTCATTTTTTTAAAAAAAAATTTCACCAAAAATAACTTACAAGGGATGTTGGGTGTCGGTCAGGCTGGGCCTTGGGTTAGGTCTTAGGCCAGGTTCGTCGAACCAATATTTGGGTCGAACCGAGCCTAAAAATGCATCACTTGGGCAAGCTTCAGGTAGGCCTTGTGCCCACAAGCCAATTTAACATAAAGAAGGATGTATTCCTAATTTTTCATATATATATATAAGACAAAATAAGTATAAATTTCAAGATATTTTTATTAGTTTTATTAGGGATGTAATCGGTTCGGGACGGTCGGTGTTTAGGTGAAATTTTGCACCGAATCGATAATGTCGGTTTTATTATATTGAAAACCAATACAGACCAAATTTTTTATCAAACCGCACCGATTCAAACGGTTCGGTTCAATGCGGTTTTATCGGTTTAAATACGTTCAAAATTAATTCATTTCTTAAATTTGTAGTATAATAAATAATTTATATAAAAATTTTAATTTAGCCATTTGTACACAATTTTAATCATATCTAATCTAACCATTCACAAAAATACAAATAAAAAAATTAATAAATACAAAGGCTTGAAGTTTTTACTGAATTAGAATTAGAAAAAAAATATAATTTCAGAACCAAAGTCTTGACATCCAAACAAAATCAAAACTTAAAACAATCATCCCATAAGTCTAAACCACAAGTTTATTAAATAGAGTCAAAATATTCATTATATATTTAATACATATTATATGTAAATATATTCGGTCGGTTTCGATGCAAATTGGTGTATAGTATATCAAAACCGGCACCGAACCGAAAACTAAAAAAAATTAATTTCCAAAACCGAACAGATCGATTCATATTAAAACACCGACCAAATATGACCGGTTCGATCCGGTTCGATCGGTTTAGTTGGTTTTTTCGATTTTTTTTACATCCCTAAGTTTTATGATAATTTTCACTCTTTTATTTTTTTAACAATTTTGATTGTTAAAAAAAAAAAATCTCTATATATTTTATAAAGAATTTTGAAATATTAATTTCTAAATGAGAATTGTTTCGTCAATACGACATTAGGTGTAATATGTTGGAGTAGTACTAACTTTTCACTACAAAAATTAGCAAGACGTAAAAAAAGCAATCATTTTTGTCTTCGATAGGCGCATACGATGCAATATAGGCAGCGTTGTAGCAGAGGTCATGGGAGATAGGCTCTCAGTCAGTGGCGTAGCCAGAAATTTGATAGAGAGGGGGCACAAATTAATGATAACATCAATCTGTTTAGCTTGAGTTTTTTAGATTAAGTTTTTGAGAATTGAGTTTTTTGATTTTTATGTTTTTTTGTTTTTAGTGAATATTTTTAAAATTTTAAATATTTTTTTTACTTTTTTAGATGCACTTTACTTAGATGTATTTAAAAAGTAAAAAATTTGTGAAAAAATATTTTAAAAAATTAATAAATACATAAAAATACAAATAATGTATTGAATTTTCATATATATTTTTTATATTTTTGGTATTTAGTGAATTTTTAAAAGATTTTTTCACAAATTTTTTACTTTTTAAGTATATTTATGTTAGATATGTCTAAAAATTTAAAAAATTGCTTAAAATATTAAAAAAAATTCAATAAAAAAAATCAAAAAACAAGAAAGTAGAATTTTGCTAAAAAGTATTTTTAGAAAACTCTAACCAGGCAAATTTTTTATTTATTTATTTTTATAATAAACAACAATGAGATATTACTAAACTTAAATATTAAGAGTTCGTTTGGATAAATGTGAATTTTAAATTATAGGATTTGAGATTAAATTTTATATAAATATTGGGGAGTAACTATTTATAGGTAGATTGAAAAATTAAAAAAGAAGATAAATTGATATAGAAATAATATATTTTAGTAGAGAAATTCTATAAAACACATCATAAAAAAAAGTATCTATCATTGTTCTCATAATTTTAAAAATATCATTGACATTTCATTTTAAATAATATTTTTATAAATTTTTTTGTTTAAAATATTTTCTTTATGTATGAAAAAAAAAAAATCCAAAAACCCAGGGGGGCATGTGACCCCCTGGTCCTTCATTGCCTCCGCCCCTGCTCTCAGCCTCAGGGACTCAGACTCATACGTTGTGGGTCCCACTTACTTTTTCATTCTCAACTTATAAAGAAACAAACAAAAATGACAAAAAAAAAAAAACAAAACAAAACAAAGTTGTTTTATTTTATTTTTTGATAATTTTAAATTAAAGTAAAATTATAATAAAAAAGCAAAAAAAAAAAATATAAGGAAGTCGTAGTGTGCGTATATATATATATATTTTCAGAAGCCAACCCTCCACAAATTGTAGACTAAAGGGGTAAATGCATAATATTACCGGCAATTTTGAAATAGTTTAGAGGGCCATGGGTAGGGCTGCAAATGAACAGAGCCGTTCATGAACAAGCTCGAGCTCGGCTCGGTAAGAGCTCGTTCGAACTCGGTTCGTTAATTTTTTTGGCCGTTCGAGCTCGAGTTCGAGCTCGTTAAATTTTTAATAAACAAGTCCAAACAGTCTAAAGCTCGGCTCGTAAGCTCGGCTCGTTAGCTGGCTCGTTTAATATTTATTATTTATATATTAAATAATATAAAATTATGTATAAAAAATAAGAGAAATATGCTATTTATATATTTAAAAAATATAAATGTAAATAATACTTAACTATAGATAGTATATTTATATAATAGTGGTAGTAGATATTATTATTTTAGTAAAATATGAACTTTTTTTTAGTATGTTTATATATATTGTATATATAATTGTATAATCAAAGTTTTAATTGTAACTTTAGTCTCACATGCAAGTATGAATTTATAAATTTTTTGGCTCGTTAACGTTCGTGAACAGGTTCGAGCTCGAGTCGAGCCTAAGCCAACTCGGCTCGAGCTCGGTTCGTTAATTTTTTCTTCAGCTCGAGCTCGAGCTCGAGCTCGTTAAAATCTTAATAAACAAGCCCAAACACACTAAAGCTCGGCTCGGCTCGGCTCGTTTGCAGCCCTAGCCATGGGTGTCCGCCATTGCATATACTCTACTATTATTTTTTTGTGATTTTCTTGTGATGTGACAGTTTTTACTAAAAATTGTTGACAAGGCATGAGAATTTTTAAAAAAAAACGAGAGTTGCATTTGGTAAAATTTTAGAATTATGATTTGATAATAAAATTGTATTTTGAATTTGTGAGTTTTGAATTGAAAAGAGAAAATTTGTTTGATTATGAGTTTTGAAAAGAATTTTAAATTGAATTTAGGAGGGAGTTTTGAGTTTTTAAAATTAGAAAAGTTATTTGATTAAAAAACTTATAACTCATGACCAAACACACAATCTAAAATTCTATACAAAGCTTATAATTTTTTTTAAAATTATGAAAATATTTTTTATTTAAAATATAAAAAAAATAACATGTGTCAATTGTCCAAAAAAAACAAAAAAAAAAATACACGAACACTGTTCCAGTTGGACGTTTGGGAGGATGACCCGGTAAATGTGTTTTTAAAAGTGGGTATGGAATCAATTTTTGAAAACTCTAACCAAACACTACATTTAAACCAAGGGTTGAAATTGAGTTTTGAAATCTCCACCAAACACAGCCGAGATACTTTTTAATTTAATATATTTTTTATTAAAATAAATATATATTTCAATATTTTCACAAAATTTCTAGTTACTTTCTAATTTAATTTTAACATTCAATAATACTTTTTTTTTTTTTTCCTTTTCTAAATGTCTTATTAGAGCATCTCTAACGCTTCATCAAATTTGAGTAAAAGTTTAATCTGATATGAGCATTTCATCAAATTTTGCCAGCTGTCCGGTCGGACTAAAGTAAATTTTCGTCAAATCTTCATCACTTTATAAATTGTCTTGTATAATTTCACTATATGGGCGTTTATGTAGTAATCTATAATTAGGCAATAATTTTGAAGAAATAATTTTTTTCAATTTGTTTATGTCTGAAAAGTTGAAACCTTAAAACCTTTTTTCAATCCACACCACTATTTGACAGGAAATCACTTGCCTTTCTCTCTCTAAGTTTTCTCTCCTAGGGTTTTCTTCACAGTGTGCTGCCTGAGAGGGAGAGGGGAGTTCCGGCCTCTCTCCGTCCACCTCCCTCCTCTCTCCCCCCCCCTTTTTTCTCTTCTTTTTCTGCAAAATAACCTTTAGGAACTCTGTCTTCCCAATCTCTCCCTCTTTTTGAGGTGTTTCTTCCCCTTAGGGTGGTTTTTTGAGTTTCCTCCTCCTCCTCCTTATGCCGAAGCACGATCTGCCGTTCTTGCCACCGGATCTACAACCCTTTGCCATCTCTCGCCACCGAAGACACCACCCTCCACCAGATCTGATAGCTTCGACCCTCGATCGTCGGCCTCGGTTCTTTTTTTGAGCTTTCTTTTATTTTTTATTTTTCAGTTTGTATTTTCAGTTTGTTTGTTTTGTTGGACTCCATGAATGTGTTTATTGGTAGCTTACCCTCTCTGAGGTGAAAGCTTTTGTGGTATCTCTGACTAGCCCTAATGCTGATCTCTTATGATCGCTTCTGCATCGTTGCAGTACGGGTTAGGATCGGGTTTGATCATGTCTTTGATGCTATTTTAGCTTCATCTGTGTGCTTATTTACCCATTTTTACTTTGTTTAGTGTAAGCTCTATCTGTTTTGACATGAAGTCTATTTGTAAGTGCCGTTTTGTAATAACCCTGACCTTGATTAACGCTAATGGGGACTTAATTATGCCTAATAATAATTAAGAGGAAATCCGGGGTTTCTTTGCATGTGTGTTGCATGAATTTTGTGTTTTATCGATTTGTATTTTAAACTTTAATTCGCAAATTGGAAGCCTTATCGGCATCCGATTTTGAAATTGATTAGTATTTTGGACTTGTTAGATTTTATGTAATTTAATGGTGTATGTTTCCAAAATGTGATTAGGAATGATTAATTAGATTAAATAATGCTATATTATTGAACCTAAGTATTTACCCTTTTGCCATTGTGAGTGGGACACTTTGTTTCCTCTTGTGTGAGGTGTCTTTACACCATTTCATCATCCTTTTGCTAAGGAAAAACGTAGACAAGAAGGAGAGGAGAGAAAAACTTGAATTCAACAAGAGTCTTGGCTAGACACTAGGAGATTTGGAGGAGCATAGCAACATTGAGCTCCTAGGCTTGGAATTGAAGGTGTAAGGTAGGAATCCACCCTCTCACCATCCTCTCATTCATGTTTTTGAGCTGGTTTTGTAGGATTCTTGGTTAGATTGAAGTGTAAAGTTGGAAATGGGTTAGGATGTTGAATTGAAGTCCATAACATACATGCATGTGCATACTCATGGAAATTGAAGTTGTTTTGTATCAATCTCTACATGCATGTTCATGCTTTTGCTTAAGTCCATGAACTCATCATGTTTTTCCAGAAAATATATCATTTGATCATGTTTTGAAGTTGTAAAATGCATTTGAAGTCATGCATGTTGAATTGCACCTTGCTCTTGAGATTTTATGGAATTGGTGCTCAAATTGACTCACTCTTGGGCAATGGTTTTTCAAATTGGCTTTTGAAACTTAATGTACTATGAGTTTAAAGTGTTTTTCCAGATTTTGGGCCCAAGAGGTTGAGTTTTGAGTGATTGAATACTTGGTTCGAACTTGGAAGACAAATCTGGAAATTCCAGATTTTGCTTCCTCGCTCGAGCGAAGGATTCCTCGCTCGAGCGACCATCGTGTTCTGAGCTCCGCTCGAGCGAAGAAAATGGTGGCTCGAGCGCACATTGCAAGCTTTCAGGTTTTTTGGCACACGCAGACGCACGCTCGAGCGAAGCAGTTCTCGCTCGAGCGAAGCCTTTGATTTTGGAAGCTAGCTCGAGCGAAGGAAGGCTCGCTCGAGCGAGACCCTTATTTTCAACAACTTTTGAAAAACATTTTCTAGGGCATTTTTACACCCTCATTCCATCCTAGGCATTCCTAGGCCATGTTTAAGGCTCCACGCTAAGGGTAAGGGGTTAGGTACACACTTAGAACCACGGATGTAAGCTTTGTACAATTCGAAGGTGTAATTCAAAGTGTGTATCCGTGATGTGTTATGTAGGTCACGTGCCGCAGTCCGTTTGACCTCTTTGATTTCGTTTATCTGTATCAACGCCCACGGTGAGTAATAACTTTGTAAAGTTATGTTCAATGTTATGTATTTTCAGTTACTATGATGCGAAATGATTGACTCTTGAAAAGCTATGATATGTTGGAAATGAATGAATGAATGTCCAGTTTTTCTGAAAAGTATTTGTGGCACCCTTAGTCTGGATGGCCCTCGCCTGGGGGAAACAATACCATGGCATGAGGCCCTCGCCTGGGGGAAACAATACCATAGCATGAGGCCCTCGCCCGGGGGATACAATACCGTGGCTACTTGCACGCAAGATATGGACCTTTATGGTTGTTGGTACCAACTCTGTCTGTGGTCTTTAGACTTATCTGATCTGTTAGCTAATGGGTGTACCACATATGATCTTATGCAGAATCTGAATATGAATATGAATGTGAGCATGTATCTGAATCTGTTTCTGTTTTGAAATCTGAAAATGCATAAGTCTCCGTTTCTGATAAGATTATGTTTTGGTTATTAACTCTGATTTCTGACTCTGTGATGGACATCATTCATTAAACCCTTTACTCTGTTTATTATTCACTGGGCTTTCGCTCACAGTTTATTATATATATGTAGGTGAGCCGGCACAAGATCCTGGCCAGAGTTGATGGCCGCCTGGTTCCCTTTTTGGTCAGCCAACTGTTGCGCCTCCCGAGGAGGTTCCAGTCAAAGCCTAACCCCGAGGCAGTTTTGTTTCATGCTAGTCAACTGTTGGGTTTTGTAATGTCGGATCTTGGGACATACTTATGTGAATATTTTGTAAATATTGGTGTACTTTGACTAGCATGCTATGTATATAAATAAGTTTTAAATTTTCTGTCCCATGTATGTCCTCACAGCTCATTGGACCTTATTTATTTTACATTATTGCTTCCGCAGCCCCTTATTATTTGTAAATCTGTTTTGGAGGCCGTAGGTAATCCACGGATTACTGGCCGGTTACGTCGCTAAACCTATAGGGGCGGGTTTGGGTCGTGACACGTTTGACTTCTCCTTAATGGATTTCCCCACGTTCAAAAAAAATCTTTAGTTTCCAAATGTAGATCAAACTGTATCCTCCTTTCCATTTCTCTTTTTGCCGCACTTGACAATAAATAAATAAAAAACAAAAAAAAAGAGTCTAAAAAGTAAAAAAATCCAAACATTAATCAACTGTTTCAGAAATGAAAATCTGTCTTTGCACTGCCAATTTTAAACAATAAAAACCTCAATAGATCAATTCCTAGATTTATTCAATATTGGGTAGTTGAAAATCCGATGAAAGCACTCACTTCAACAACTTTTATAACTCAAACCAAGCCCCAAAACTGGCATACCACAACATCCTAGAACCCATTTAAATCTCGGCTTTCGCTGGTTCTCGAACATTACAGGTGGCCTTCATTGCTGCCATGGAGCAATTCTTCGCCTGCAGTTGATCTCCTCTGATTTCCTCAATCCCATGCTCTGTTGGGAACCGCAGTAGTTGGTGCAATGTTGAAGGTACTGCCCCCATTGCATGCAACCACGGCCTGCCCATGATCATGTTGTATGGTGAGGGTGTATCAATCACAATGAACTCGGTCCTGGTCTTCTTGGTGCCTGCTTGTACTTCTAAGCTTGTTGCACCCAGTGGCCACGTCGGCGTTCCATTGAAGCCGACCATCGGGCCAGTCGACTGCTCCAGGTCGTCGGGGTGAAGGCCGAGCTCCTTGTAACATCTAACGTACATGATGTCACAAGAGCTTCCTGGATCATTCAGGATGCGTTTTACTTGGCACTCCCCAACCTGGAGGGACACTACCAAGGCATCGTTATGTGGGTGCTGGACCATCTCTAGGTCGGCCTCAGTGAAGGTTATCATCTAACCTTGGCAGTCTTCTGGCCGAGGTCTTTTCAGTCCGACCTGGTTCACGTACTGAAGGTGTTTTACTCTTTGGGTCTCTCCCCGAATGTCGTTCTCATTCACCTTGGAGTGAATAACATTAACTACCCGAGGTCTTTCTGCTCGGGGTTGTGGTGGTGGCGGGGCTGCTTCCGCCTGTGGCAGTCTTGCCTGTTCTTCCCTTGTTCTGGTCTCATCAACAAGGTCTCGCAGGTGGCCTTGTCTCACCAGATCTTCCAAGTGAGCTTTCAGGGCTCTGCAACCCTGTGTTGTGTGGCCGTTTTCGTTGTGATACGAACAATGTCTGTCCGTGTTTCTTCCCATAAATTCTCCCGGTTCCCTTGCTGCCGTTCGGAAGTAGGGCTGGCTCCTTATTCTTCCTAGGATCTTTTGAATCGGAATGCGGAACACGGTTGTTACTGCTTGTTTAGCCCTCAGCTCTATCTCCGTCTTGGTGAAGCCGTTGTTACCTCGGCTTCGCTTTGGCGAGTCATTCCGTTGCTCCTGTTTGACCTGCTTTGATGCCGATGTATCCTCCTCGGCTCTAGCATATTTTTCAATCCTTGCCATGAGTTCTTCCATGTTCTTTGGCAATGTCTTTGCCAAAGATTTCCGTAGTGAACAGTCTTCCTTCAGGCCGTTCTTGAAGGATACAACTGCTACCTCCTGGTTGCATTCGGGTATTCTGTTGAACACCTCGTAGTATCTCTTTGCATAGGCCCTAAGGCCTTCATCCTTGCTGATCTTTAAAGCCATTAATGCGTCCACCCTCAATGGCTGTAGCTTGTTTGTCACGAACCTGGCCACAAACATCTCGGCCAGGCCTTCCCAAGTTTTCACACTTCCCTTTGGTAACTTGTGGAACCAATCTGATGCAATTTCTCCAAAGGACGAGGGGAATACTTTGCAGAGCAAAGGCTCATTTCCACTATATAACGCCATCGAGTTCAAAAATAATCCAACATGGAAGTTAGGATCTGACTTACCGTCATAGATTTGGAACCTCGGCATGCTGAATCTTTTTGGAGCTACAAACTTGTCCAGTTCCACCGAGAATGTCGTCCTCGGCTTGACGAGTGAGGTTACCTCGGCTTCGGCGTTCTGTTCCCTCCTCTTGAGATAGTTTCTCAAGTCTTCTTTGCTTCTCCCTGGAGCTCGGCTATCTTTTGATTTTAGCCCCTTCGGCACACTGCTCTCGGCGTCGTGGTACGCCCGCTTTGATCTTTCTCCACGGGTTGTGTCAAAGCAGAGAGCCTGCTTTTGTACGTGCCGATGTTCTCTTGGTTCCTTATCCTTGGCATTATACGTCCTCTGGGACTTGCCGACGTCCTCGGAGGACGGGTGAGGGTGCCCCTTGCTCCTGGATCGTTGTGATGCGTCGGGAGTCGTTGTCCTTTCTTCATTCCGAGCTTGAACTGCTGGGATTGGTGTATCTGGCAGTGGGTATGGTGGCTGCATAACCCTGTTTTGCATCATGAAGTTGACGACCGATTGCAGGTCCACCAGCTTGTTTGCCAGGTCTTTGACTTCCTCATCCCTTCGTATGCACCGATCCTTCCATATCTGGAGGTTGTCCTCCTTGTAGTAGCTGCCTTGGTCCGTCTTCTTCGAAGTGTCGTCCTCCTGGACGGCGTTATTTCCCCCGTGCCCTTGGCCACGGGCTTTGTCATTGTGGTTGTCTCCTTCGACGTCAAGATCGATCGGCCTTTCACTCCCAGCGGGAATTTCGCCCCCAACCTTCTTACTTTGTGCGTTACTTGCCATCTATTCGTCTTTCCTTCCCACAGACGGCGCCAAATTGTGTGAGTGATTTTCTGATCACACTGCCTATCTTAGTGATTTCAGCGGTAAAAACACAGGCAGAATAGATGGCACAAGTAATAACACAAAGACAAGAAGGATTTAACGTGGTTCGGCAAAGAATGCCTACGTCCACGGGTGGGGCCGAGGTGTTTCACTATGAATAATAACAAGAATTACAATTTACTCTCAGTAACTCTCTCTAAGCTCGTAATTGTAAGTCTTACAATTAGCTTGATGTCTCTCTCTATGTAGTTCAGACCCCCCTCCGTTTGTTGTCCTCCATCTCTATATATACAACGGAATGGAGATGGAGTGGTTACCAGCTTTTGAGCTGGCTTGCCAGCCCACTAAAGCACTTTTGGCAGCTTTCCAGGTAGAAGCACATTCTTTCTGCACATGGCTTCTAGTGGCCTCATGTCCGTTTCACATGGCCTCAAGGCCAGCTTGTTGGTGAGATAACGGCCTCGTGGCTTCCTCCACTAGGTTGGACATCCACCTAACCAAGATAATATTTTATAACATCAACCTCGGCTTTATTCTTCTGCGGGTAGCTCAGCCTTTGCATGTTAGGCCGAGGTTGTAAACATTTATCCCGAATTAAGATGCCTTCAGAAATTACCTCGGCAAATACTCGAATACCTTGGCAAAACTTTACTGTGACACGTAGCTCTTCTGATGACACGTCGGCGTCATCTTGCCACGTGTTGATGCTCAGAAATATAACCCCACAGTCCCAGTTCCAATGTTATAAGGAAATTTCTTATCCCCTACATTCTAAAATCTATGGCACAAACTGTGTTGTCAGCAAAACAGGCCTCACTCTTTCTGGTAAGCCACCATTCCCCTCTTTTCCAGTTCTTTGATTATTTCTGGAATTTCTTGCTTCTACTTGTTCCGCTTGTCATGTAATTTTTGAATCATTTCTTGATTTTGTACGTGAACACTTGCACCTTTTCATTTCTTGTTCTTGACCTTCCACCTTTTCTGTTCTTGACTCTGAGACTTCGTTTTTGCTTTTCTGTTTTCCAGATTTCTGCCTTCCATACTCATTCTTCGTAGATTTAGGTTTGGGATTTGCTGTAGAACCATCAATCCTTAGGAAAAATTGAAATAATTTGTCATTAGGTTTAAGCCGAGGTCCTAAGAACCCTTTAGGAATACTCTGTTTCTGTAGCCAAACACTTGTTTATATCGAGACCATGGGTGTGTAGAGAGATAGAGTCAATTCCCCAACCAAACTACAAAACTTTAGGCAAGAGTTCTCCATCCCAGACGATGTCCATCTCAGATTAGCTAGGGAGAACGACTCCATTATGCCCGAGAATGACAACATGCCCTTCCCTGTAGTAGCCTTTGTCCAGTGTGGACTTAGGTTCCCTCTTGACCCCCTCTTCCGCGAAGTCCTTCATTACTACACCCTCAACCCCATGCAACTTACCATAAACGCCCTTAGGACACTTAACGGAATAATAGCCTTAGCTCGGCAGAAGGGTGTTAGAATCACTCTTGCCGATATCCAGTATTGTTACACAATGTGTGCCCTTGACCTCAAAGAAAAGGGTTTTGTCTATTACCTTAAGTCGAGGTCCACTGCCTATAAAATAGTAGCCGACCTTCCAGACTCCAACAAAGGGGCTGGAGATGATTACCTCATCGTTTCTGGCAATTGGGAGTTCGGCCCAGATGAGGAAGTCCATCTTTTCCCTCTCCCACGAACAATAAGGGAGGGCAAGGGTAAGAGCCCATCATTAACTGTTTAGTTGTTGTTTTCGTCAATTTTTTTTTAAAATTTTTTTCTGTTTCTGATGTTGTGTTTCCCTTTGCAGACGTTCGCCAGCCTCCCAAGGACTTCCGCCGGTCTTACTATCTTGGGAAAGATTTGAAGAAACTCTTGGACCTCCCTCTTCAGCAACGAAAAGCTCCACTGTTGCTGAATTTCATCCCCACATACAAATCCAAATTAGCCAACGTTCCGAAGAAGAAAAAGAAGAGCGCCTCTCAATCAACTGCTTCTACTGAACAGGCTGCCTCCACATCTGAGCCAGCCGATCAGCCTTCAACCTCGGCTCCAAATTTGACACCAGTGACAGAGAAGAAACGCCGACGAAGACTCGTCAAAACAGCCGAGATGGAACGACCAAAGAAAGTGGTGCTGGACCTCTTGGCCGATCTTCCTGATGATATGGATGATGCACCAGCTCAAACGGTGCCTCCACCAAAGCCAAGGAGAGTCAAAAAGGCCCAACCAAAGGCCAAGGCGACCGAGACTGATGCCGAGGCTGAAGACGCAGTGCCAATCTCTCAATTGGCCGAGAAGACCACTTCGGCACCAGCAAAACGACCTGCTGAAGCCCAGCCATCAGGGGCCACTCAACAAAAGAAGCCGAGGTCTACATCTGCCATAACTTCGGGTTCCAGGGTTCCCAAAGTACCCTGGGAGCCCAAAGTTACTCTTGAACACAGGCCAGTCTACACCAATGAAAGTGCAGCCGATGTCCACATCGGCGTGGCACTCAGCACTGCTGTCCTCCTTGAGGGTGATATGGAGCGTAACGAAAAAATGAGCGGGTATGAGAATTATGCCCTCATGCTGCAGCGCTCCGTTCAAGTAAGTCTTTTTGTTTTTGAAAACCTGTTTTCCATACTTGTAAAATTCTGAAATTTTTTGTACTAACTTTTGCCTTGTATTCTTTCAGGCCATCCAACACGCCCACACCTTTTCCATGCAGGCTTTTACAACAGGGGAGGAGCTGGATAATTTAAAGAATGAGTTTGCTGCCCTACAGAAGATCCACAAAAGGGATCAGTTAAAGATGAAAAAGCTGGAGGATCAGGCCGAGGCGGCCACAAAGGCCCATCAGTTAGCTCAACAGAAAGCTGAGGCTGCTATAAACGTCAAGAAAGTCGCCGAAGCCGAGAAAAAAGAGGCCGAGGCTAAGAAGGCTGAAGCCGAGAAAGAACTAAGGGATGCTCTGGCCACCAAAAAAGCTGAAGTTGATGCTGCCTACAATCAAGGCATGGCCGACGTTGCTGAAGACTATAAGCTTCAGGTCAAGCAAGCATGCAACAAGGGATATTCCCTAGGTTGGAATGCTTTGGCCAGACAGCTTGATCTTCCAGCCGACTCCCCTTGGCGCAAGACCAAGGCCATGCGTCTTCCCTGTCCTCTTCCTCCTCCTTCAACTCAGGTTGAAGAAGAAGCTGATTCTGAAGCTGAAGATGAAGGTGAAGAAGAAGATGAAGCCCTGGTGAGGAAGGCCAAGTCTCCTCCCAAGGGTGAACAAGTCTTGGACTTGACTGGAGATGAAGACCTTGAAGCTGCTCCCAAAAAGGCAGACATCGGCACTCTATCCTCTGACCTTCTTTTGGCAGAGAGAAGTGTTGATGAAACCCTTGCTGAGATTGATGCTGAAGTGGCAGCTGACAAAGTGGCCGAGGTTGCGGCAAATAAAGAAGCTGAGGTTGTGGTGGACAAGGAAGCGGATGCTATAGTGGAAAAGGATGCCGAGATCATTCCTCCAGAGTCTTCCGACGTTCCTGCCCAATCTACTGTTAATGCTGAAGGAGTTTAAATGTCTTCTATTTTTCTTTTCTTTGTTCTTTCCTTCAATGTAAGCTGTCTTTTGTGGCCGATGTGCCTTCTCTGAAACTTGTGAACAAGATTTTTGCTTAGGCCATAGTGCCTTCTTTTTATGCAACTGTTTTATCTGAATGCTTGAGCCTTCACATTCTTCCTTACTGCTTCTGTGTAGCTTTATACTTAGAATATTTTGCATGATTTTCATATTCTTCCTTCTTTGTGCAATCTTCTCGGGGTTACATTCCTCGGGCATAACTCCTGCAAATTTTACTTCGGCAGAAAACTGTCCTGCAATCTTTCATAAATTTCAACAAGTATAAAACATATACTATTCAAGGTTAGCTTTTCTCAGGTTCCAATGAGTGTTCAAACAACAATCTCAGTCTGTCCTACTTGTAACTTACCACGAATTTCAACATGGATTATTATAAACAGTAAACTTTACTCACCTTTACCTCAACCTGTAAATTGCTATAAATTTCAACAGATGGTAACATGTCGGCTTAACTTTAACCTGTAAATTGCTGCAAATTTCAACAAGTGTTTAAACAAATAATCTCAACTTTTACTTGAACCTGTAAATTGTTGCAAATTTCAACAGATGATCACATGTCGGCGTAGCTTCAACTTGTAAATTGCTGCAAATTTCAACAAGTATTTAAACATCTTCTCTGGTTTATCCAACGAGCAGATTGCTATAATTCTGTATGCCATAACATCGGCTTCCCTTCGACTTGTAAATTGCTACAAATTTCAACAAGCGAAGAGAAACAAATATCTCGGCTTGACTCCAACTTGTAAATTGCTACAAATTTCAACAAGTGAAGCCAATGAGCCATCTCGGCTTAACTTCAACTTGTAAATTGCTACAAACTTCAACAAGCGAAGCTAAGCTTTGTAATCGGCCTGACCAACTTGTAAACATATGACCTCATGTCGGCTTGTAAATTGCTACAAATTTCAACAAGGATTAATACAACCAATAAACTTTACTCAAGTTATAAACAATGATATACTTGTAAATTGCCATAAATTTCAACAAGAATTAAACAATATACATGAACCTGTAAATTGATGCCGGCTGGTTTTGGCGCGAATTTCCAAGATGACAACATATCGGCTTGACTCCAACTTGTAAATTGCGACAAATTTCAACAAGTGAAGCCAAGGAATCTTCTCGGCTTAACCTCAACTTGTAAATTGCTACAAATTTCAACAAGCGAAGCTAAGGAATCATCTCGGCTTAACTTCAACTTGTAAATTGCTACAAATTTCAACAAGCGAAGTCAAGCTTTGTATTCGGTCAAACCAGCTTGTAAATTGCGACAAATTTCAACAAGTGGTAGACTTTGTTATTCGGCCAGACCAACTTGTAAATCGCTACAAATTTCAACAAGTGGTAGGCTTTGCTATTCGGCCAGACCAACTTGTAAATCGCTACAAATTTCAACAAGTGGTAGGCTTTGTTATTCGGCCAAACCAACTAACATGTGGTAGGCTTTGCTATTCGGCCAAACCAACCTGTAAATTGCTACAAATTTCAACAAGTGGTAGGCTTTGTATCTTCTCTGCTCCTCTGCCCCCAATGTGAACCTGAGTTCCACTTGGGTTCTCATTGTTCATGTCTTATAGTATCTGTTTATCGATGACGTCGGCCAAGAGTAATAATCATCTCAATGGTAGAAAAACTTCAAATTGCAAGTGTTCCAGGGTCTCGGCAATGCTTTGCCATCATTATCCTCAAGCCGATATGCTCAATTACCTAGCACCGAGGTAATCCTGTAAGGCCCTTCCCAGTTTGGGCCAAGCTTGCCCTCCCTGGGATCTTTCTTGTTACCGACCACTTTCCTCAAGACCAGGTCGCCGACTTGAAAATCTCTTGGGTTGACCTTCTTGTTGTATGCTCTGGCAAGTTGTTGCTGGTACACTGCAAGCTGAATTGCAGCCTTCTCTCTTCGTTCTTCCAAAAGATCCAGATCTCGGGCTAAGAGTATGTCATTAGTTCCATTTTCAACTCCCTGGGTTCGGATCCCTGGGATGCCGACCTCCAGTGAAATGACTGCTTCTGTGCCATAGGCCATGGCAAAGGGAGACTCCCCTGTTGATCTTCTCGGCGTGGTCCGATATGCCCAAAGCACATTGGGTAATTCATCTACCCACTTCCCTTTTGCTGCTTGCAACCTCTTCTTGATTCCATCCAGAATTACTTTGTTGGAAGCTTCTGCCTGCCCATTACTTTGAGGGAAACTTGGTGTTGAGAAGTAGTTCTTGATCTTGAATTTTGCACAGAAGTTCTTGATAAGTTTGCTGTCGAACTGTGTTCCGTTGTCGGCTACAATGGCTCTGGGAATACCAAATCTGGTGATGATGTTCTTCCATATGAAATTCTTGACGTCCACATCTCGGATTTTAGCAAGAGGTTCTGCCTCTATCCACTTTGTGAAGTAATCCATTGCTACCAACAAGTATTTCCTCTGCCCAGTTGCTTGGGGAAGTTGTCCGACCAGATCCATGCCCCATTGGGCAAACGGCCAAGGGCTGGATACTGGATTCAGGTCGGCAGCTGGCTGGTGAATCAAAGGTGCAAACCTTTGGCATTGTTCGCACTTCTTCACGTATGCTTCTGCATCTTTTTGCATGTACGGCCACCAATACCCTTGGGTAATGGCCCTATGGGCTAATGATCTGCCCCCAGTGTGGCTTCCACAAATCCCTTCATGAATTTCATATAAAAAATCTTCAACTTGAAAAGGGTGTACGCACCTTAAAAGGGGTCCAGTGAAGGACCTTCTGTAAAGATGTCCGTCCGAGGTCAAGCTGAATCTTGCCGACTTCAGTCTGACTTTGTGTGCCTCCTTGCGATCTTCTGGCAGTTTTCCTTCTTTAAGGAATGCAACAACTGCATCCATCCAGCTCGGCCCCATGTCCACGCACATTGCTTCCTGCTTTGCGTTCCGTGGTTCTATGCTCGGACCCGACATGTAGTCGATCATAATTGTTCTCGTCTTTCCAGTCTGCATTGAACTTGCCAGGTTGGCCAACGCGTCGGCGTGGCTGTTATCATCTCGGCTAACTTGGAGAAGTCGGCAGTTATGAAATAGCTCGGCTAGTCTGATAACTTCCTTTGCGTATGCCGACATCCTGTCGTTCCTGGCTGCAAATTCTCCTGTTGATTGGTTAACAATTAATTGTGAAGCACAAAAAACTATTACCTCATCGGCTTCTGCCGCTGCTGCCAGTTTTAGTCCGGCAATCAATGCTTCGTATTCAGCTTCATTGTTTGAGGCCTTGAATCCCAAACGGATGGATTGCTCTATTATCTCTCCGTCTGGGGATATCAGCAGTACTCCTGCCCCCGCTCCTCGTCGGTTTGAACTTCCGTCAACAAAGAGTCTGAATGAATCGCCGATGTAGATACTGCATGGTCTAAGCTTTTCCTTTCTTTGGTCTTCTGCTGTCGGCCGGGATGCTTCTTGCTTGCTGGGACCTGGTTCATCTCGGCTCAAAGGAGGCCGACGTTCGATGGACTCCGGCGTGAATTCTGCCACAAAGTCGGCCAGAACTTGGCCCTTGATTGCTGTCCTTGGCCTGAATTCCAGGTCATATTGCCCCAAGGCCACTGCCCATCTTGCAATTCTTCCTGTCAAGTCTCCTTGTTGTAACAGGGACTTCAATGGATGCTCTGTTAGTATCACAATCTTGTGTGCTTGGAAGTAATGGTTCAACTTCTTTGAGGCCATGACTAAGGCCAGCATTAGCTTCTCTAGTGGTAAGTACCTCGTCTCCGCGCTGGCTAAGGTTTTACTTACATAGTAGACAGCTTTCTGTTCTCCCTGCTCTTCTCGGATTAGCACTCCACTCACCGCATGTTCTGACACGGCTAAGTACAGAAACAAATCTTCCCCTGGCTCAGGTGTCGAGAGGACTGGAGCCGTGATCATATAATTTTTTAGATCGGCCAAAGCGGCCTCACATTCTTCGGTCCACAGGAAGTCTGCAGTCTTCTTTACCAGGTTGAAGAAGGGTTTACACTTGTCCGAACTTCGGCTTATGAACCTGTTTAGGGCTGCGGCCCTGCCAGTGAGCATTTGAACCTGTTTTGCCGAGGTTGGGCTCTGCAGATCTAGGATGGCCTTGATCTGATCTGGGCTGGCCTCTATTCCCCTCCTTGTTACCAGGTACCCTAGAAACTTACCAGATCCAACCCCAAACGCGCACTTCGATGCGTTGAGTCGGAGCCGATATGTTTTGAGTATGTTGAATACCTCGGCCAGGTCAGCGAGATGATTCTCTAGCTCCTTGGACTTTACAACCATGTCGTCGATATAGACTTCCACTGTTCGGCCTATCTGGTGCTTGAACATTTTGGTCACCAGCCTTTGGTAGGTTGCTCCTGCGTTCTTTAGTCCAAAAGGCATCACCCTGTAACAGTACAGGCCTTTTGGGGTGATGAATGCCGTCTTTTCCTCATCTGGGGGGTACATGGCTATCTGGTGATATCCCCTGTAAGCGTCCAGGAAGCTCATCCTTCCATGTCCCGATGTAGCATCCACCAGCTGGTCAATTTTTGGCAGAGGAAAACTGTCTTTGGGACAGGCTTTATTTAGGCTTGTAAAATCGACGCAGACCCTCCATTTTCCGTTTTTCTTCTTTACCACCACAGTGTTTGATAACCATGTTGGGTAATTGATTTCTCTGATGGCCCTGGCTTCTAGAAGTTTGTCAACTTCTTCCTCCACAGCTTCGATGTGTACCAACGTCGGTCTTCTAGTTCGCTGAATCACAGGTTTAGCCGACCTGTCGACGTTCAGTCTGTGACATGTGACCTCGGGGTCAATGCCAGGCATTTCATAAGGTGTTCAGGCGAACACTTCTATGTTTCTTCTCAAAAATGCTTCCAGTTCTCTTTCCTCTTCCTCGGCTAAGTTTGAGCCGAGAAGAAAAAATCTTTCCTCATCGCCCTCCTGGACGAGAATTTTCTTTAGTGATTCCTCACTCTTCTCGGCCGGCTCCTTGCCGACATCATCCAGGACTTCCATGTCCTCATCTTCAATCTCGGCTTTCGCTGGTTCTCGAAACATTGCAGCTAGCCTTCATTGCTGCCATGGAGCAATTCTTCGCTTGCAGTTGATCTCCTCTGATTTCCTCAATCCCATGCTCTGTTGGAAACCGCAGTAGTTGGTGCAATGTTGAAGGTACGGCCCCCATTGCATGCAACCACGGCCTGCCCATGATCATGTTGTATGGTGAGGGTGTATCAATCACAATGAACTCGGTCCTGGTCTTCTTGGTGCCTGCTTGTACTTCTAAGCTTGTTGCACCCAGTGGCCACGTCGGCGTTCCATTGAAGCCGACCATCGGGCCAGTCGACTGCTCCAGGTCGTCGGGGTGAAGGCCGAGCTCCTTGTAACATCTAACGTACATGATGTCACAAGAGCTGCCTGGATCAATCAGGATGCGTTTTACTTGGCACTCCCCAACCTGGAGGGACACTACCAAGGCATCGTTATGTGGGTGCTGGACCATCTCTAGGTCGGCCTCAGTGAAGGTTATCATCTAACCTTGGCAGTCTTCTGGCCGAGGTCTTTTCAGTCCGACCTGGTTCACGTACTGCAAGTGCTTCACTCTTTGGGTTTCTCCCTGAATTTCGTTCTCATTCACCTTGGAGTGAATAACATTTACTACCCGAGGTCTGTCTGCTCGGGGTTGTGGTGGTGGCGGTGCTGCTTCCGCCTGTGGCAGTCTTGCCTGTTCTTCCCTTGTTCTGGTCTCATCAACAAGGTCTCTCAAGTGGCCTTGTCTCACCAGATCTTCCAAGTGAGCTTTCAGGGCTCTGCAACCCTGTGTTGTGTGGCCGTTTTCATTGTGATACGAACAATGTCTGTCCGTGTTTCTTCCCATAAATTCCCCCGGTTCCCTTGCTGCCGTTCGGAAATAGGGCTGGCTCCTTATTCTTCCTAGAATCTTTTGAATAGGAATTCGGAACACGGTTGTTACTGCTTGTTTAGCCCTCAGCTCTATCTCCGTCTTGGTGAAGCCGTTGTTACCTCGGCTTCGCTTTGGCGAGTCATTCCGTTGCTCCTGTTTGACCTGCTTTGATGCCGATGTATCCTCCTCGGCTCTAGCATATTTTTCAATCCTTGCCATGAGTTCTTCCATGTTCTTTGGCAATGTCTTTGCCAAAGATTTCCGTAGTGAACAGTCTTCCTTCAGGCCGTTCTTGAAGGATACAACTGCTACCTCCTGGTTGCATTCGGGTATTCTGTTGAACACCTCGTAGTATCTCTTTGCATAGGCCCTAAGGCCTTCATCCTTGCTGATCTTTAAAGCCATTAATGCGTCCACCCTCAATGGCTGTAGCTTGTTTGTCACGAACCTGGCCACAAACATCTCGGCCAGGCCTTCCCAAGTTTTCACACTTCCCTTTGGTAACTTGTGGAACCAATCTGATGCAATTTCTCCAAAGGACGAGGGGAATACTTTGCAGAGCAAAGGCTCATTTCCACTATATAACGCCATCGAGTTCAAAAATAATCCAACATGGAAGTTAGGATCTGACTTACCGTCATAGATTTGGAACCTCGGCATGCTGAATCTTTTTGGAGCTACAAACTTGTCCAGTTCCACCGAGAATGTCGTCCTCGGCTTGACGAGTGAGGTTACCTCGGCTTCGGCGTTCTGTTCCCTCCTCTTGAGATAGTTTCTCAAGTCTTCTTTGCTTCTCCCTGGAGCTCGGCTATCTTTTGATTTTAGCCCCTTCGGCACACTGCTCTCGGCGTCGTGGTACGCCCGCTTTGATCTTTCTCCACGGGTTGTGTCAAAGCAGAGAGCCTGCTTTTGTACGTGCCGATGTTCTCTTGGTTCCTTATCCTTGGCATTATACGTCCTCTGGGACTTGCCGACGTCCTCGGAGGACGGGTGAGGGTGCCCCTTGCTCCTGGATCGTTGTGATGCGTCGGGAGTCGTTGTCCTTTCTTCATTCCGAGCTTGAACTGCTGGGATTGGTGTATCTGGCAGTGGGTATGGTGGCTGCATAACCCTGTTTTGCATCATGAAGTTGACGACCGATTGCAGGTCCACCAGCTTGTTTGCCAGGTCTTTGACTTCCTCATCCCTTCGTATGCACCGATCCTTCCATATCTGGAGGTTGTCCTCCTTGTAGTAGCTGCCTTGGTCCGTCTTCTTCGAAGTGTCGTCCTCCTGGACGGCGTTCTTTCCCCCGTGCCCTTGGCCACGGGCTTTGTCATTGTGGTTGTCTCCTTCGACGTCAAGATCGATCGGCCTTTCACTCCCAGCGGGAATTTCGCCCCCAACCTTCTTACTTTGTGCGTTACTTGCCATCTATTCGTCTTTCCTTCCCACAGACGGCGCCAAATTGTGTGAGTGATTTTCTGATCACACTGCCTATCTTAGTGATTTCAGCGGTAAAAACACAGGCAGAATAGATGGCACAAGTAATAACACAAAGACAAGAAGGATTTAACGTGGTTCGGCAAAGAATGCCTACGTCCACGGGTGGGGCCGAGGTGTTTCACTATGAATAATAACAAGAATTACAATTTACTCTCAGTAACTCTCTCTAAGCTCGTAATTGTAAGTCTTACAATTAGCTTGATGTCTCTCTCTATGTAGTTCAGACCCCCCTCCGTTTGTTGTCCTCCATCTCTATATATACAACGGAATGGAGATGGAGTGGTTACCAGCTTTTGAGCTGGCTTGCCAGCCCACTAAAGCACTTTTGGCAGCTTTCCAGGTAGAAGCACATTCTTTCTGCACATGGCTTCTAGTGGCCTCATGTCCGTTTCACATGGCCTCAAGGCCAGCTTGTTGGTGAGATAACGGCCTCGTGGCTTCCTCCACTAGGTTGGACATCCACCTAACCAAGATAATATTTTATAACATCAACCTCGGCTTTATTCTTCTGCGGGTAGCTCGGCCTTTGCATGTTAGGCCGAGGTTGTAAACATTTATCCCGAATTAAGATGCCTTCAGAAATTACCTCGGCAAATACTAGAATACCTTGGCAAAACTTTACTGTGACACGTAGCTCTTCTGATGACACGTCGGCGTCATCTTGCCACGTGTTGATGCTCAGAAATATAACCCCACACCAAGGATGAATCAACGGAGTCAAGTGGTACGTGCCACACAATGCTGGAATCATTATCAAAACAATGAAGGAAAAACAAAAAACAACACAAATAAATGAAAGAAGAATCAAGTAAACGGAGGATGATAATAAAGCAATCACTATGTCTCAAAGCTTACTTGCAGTGATAAGATGAAGTATCAGCCTCTAGATTATCCCTCTTGATATCAACTACCAAATTATGCACCAGCCAAGGAAAAAATGGAGTATACATTATGAATACTCACACATCATAAAGCAAAAAGGTAACAACATAGTTATGCCATTTTTTTTTTATTAGCAACAACATATTTCATCGTTCCAGGTAATTAAAGATCATTATTGGACAATAATGAGAAAATAAAACTAAGGAAAGCAAATCAAAACAGAGGAAAACAATGACGTACATTTTGCTAGGACTGTCGTTAAAAACCATGTAGCCATTTAGCATTTATACTTTTCATTTTAGTATACATTTTCAAGGCTAAGTATATAGGCTTGATATAAAACATATAGTTGCAAAACAAACCCAGCACAACCTTCCATAGAGGGGCATGAACATAGTTTCTAACAGTGGCACTTCAAAGGTTGCCTACCATTTATAGTGAAAAAGGACTTTGTCCAATCAATATTCTTAAAACAACTCATACAGTGAACTTCGATTTAAATGAAGGTTTTGTCTCATTTCACCTACGAAATTCTGACCTTTTTTTTTTTTTATTACAAATAAAGCTTGTAGGATGTTTGCAAAAAAGAAAAAAAAGAAAAGAAAAGGTGAAGCGTGTAGACCGTATTCAAGTTGACAACAAGCAGATTGCCAGCCTAGGTATGCACAAATAAGGTTGTTAAAATCAGGATCCTAAGTGGGATTGTGGGGAGGGATTCATGGATCGGACTGTAGAATCGGATCAAGAATCGTAAGATTCTACTTTCAATGCAAAATAAAATGAAAAATTATGGATAATGATAATGTATGTTGCACAATTTTAAAAAGACTAAAGAAAAATGATAAATTTGATATAATGCACTTTCTATGTTAATATAAATTGGAAGAGACGATTGAAAAATGAGTTTGTAGTCAATTTTTTTATATGGATATACATATATATAACAAATAAATAATAACAAAAAAATTTGTAGGAATAGAATCGTAATAGAATTAGAATTGCATGCAACGATTTTATGAATGGGATCTTAATTACTTTAAGATTTTAGTGTGATCCAGATCGAGATTCTGATAACCATTTTATTACTACATATACGAGTCAATGTGGAAAGCAATATTACACTGTACCGGCTGAACTTCATGTGGATCAAGGTAGCAAGCCTCTTCACCCTGCACGCCGACAATGTAAGTTGAAGCACCAGGTCTACCACCCAGGATACCAAGGCTCTGAGAAAACGTGAATGTCACGCTCAATAAAGGAATGTACCTAACAGAATTTTTAAAAACAAAATTTTTTTGATTAACATACAAGACAGCATTAAACCAAATAAAGTAAGGAAGGAATAAGACACACAAGGCACTAACTTCAGCGTTTTTAGTTTTCTAGCGATCATGTCAGTGCGCGCAGCCCACATAGAACAATTTGCTCGAAAAAAAATTATGACACTGAATCATATAGGTCAACATACCCCGGTAAACATATTAGGGGAGCCACCAATTCTCAATGCATGGCAAATAAACCCCTAATAGCCATAGAACAAGAAAAAAGTAACCTCATAGAAAATATTAAAGAACATGAATACTTGCTATGATCAAAATTGTTTGAAAAATACATCGTAAAAATTGTGTGAAAAATGATGAGTCCAACAAAACAAATGATGATGAACAAGAAAACCAGCATCAAAAGTACCCAAGTACCTGGGGTTGATTTTTTCAAGACCAAGAACCAAGGGAACCAACAAAAGAATAGGTGTCCAATTAGCCTGGCCTTTTGAAAACTCAAAACAATGTCTAGAAGCATCCTCGATGCAAACAATGGGAGCTCCACATCTCTCCCCATTTTCATCACTAGAAACAACATAAATACCCATGGGAAAAGCCTGGTCTTCAAGTTCACTCTCCACTCTCTTAAAGCGGACTAGAGATTCCCAAGTGCGACACATGGCTTAAGGGCCAACCCATGATCCAGCAGCAAGGTCATAACCATTTCTTGCTTGAAGAGGATTATGAATAGACAATGTTGATGCCTCAGAATCACCAAAGAGATGTAATATCTCAATGTATTCTTTGTTGAGTGGCTGCATATGGAAAGGCAGTTACATGAGCATAACCATTTAGCAATTTATCAAAATTCATTGCTTCGTTCTCCAGATCCCACAAATTCTGACTTCCAAATTTAAAGATATTTACAATATATGATGGAGAGAAATAATAAATATAATACTCTTGGTTTTATATTACCTTAGGAGAAGTTTTTCTCCAGGATCTCCCTAATTGATGAACAATCAATGCTTGTAGATATGAATAGCCATTCATTCATTGACAAATTACAAATAAACCCAAAAAAAAAGATAAAAAATTGAAACTCGTGGGTAATAGAACAACATGCAACTATTCATAGCCCAAAAACCAAATATAAGAGCACATATGCTCATCACAAACACATTTTATGGTAATTACTCCCTCCGTCTCAAATTGTTGTCTAGCACGGAAAACAATAACTTAAAAATAATGTATTCTCATACTAAAATTTTTAAATCTTTTTTCACCAATTAAAAGGTCTCTTTAAATATTTTTAATTTGTGGAAAAAAAATGAAAAATTTGGCACGTTATTTTTAGGTTCTCGCTTTCCATGTCGGAGAAACAATTTGGGATGGAAATTGTAATATAAAAGATGAGAGAAGACAATACTATACCTGACAAGCATCTGTATTAAGATCGGGGATCTCGCCCAAGACCTTCCATAAATTATACCAAGCAGAAAAACACACCCACACTCAAAGAGACACCATATTCAACATGGTTCGGCCTTAATGCCTACGTCCACGAGAGAGTAACCGATTATCAGTATAATAATTGTGAGATTACAGAAAGCTACAGTAGAGAAGGAGCTCACACCATCCTCACTCACTTACTCACCCGTCTCCCTCGCTTACACCGAGAGAAACGGTCTCTCTGCCTCACATCTCTTCTCTTTCTTTGGTTTACTCTCACACTTGCCTATTCAACACCTCCTCCATTTATACACATTGATGAAGAGGAGAAGTCAAGGCTTAATGTATTAGTGGGGCGGTTGGCACCCCCATCCATCTCAATGGGGAGGTGTCACCCCCACTTCCTCTAGTGGTGCTCTCCAAAGTGGTGCATTATCACCCCCTCAACATGGGGTGATATATCCAACAAATCACCCCCTCAACCAATGTGAGGTGATCCACTGCACATACTGCTGCTAATCTTGTCACACCCAAAAAACCAACAAAATCTTCATCTCTTCACTGAAACGCTGCATCCCCTGAAGCTAGAGATAATACACCAGAGATACAAGAGAAGAAGGAAATCTTACATCCTTAACTCAACTCACACCACTCTCTGATTTGGAGAGAGCCTCTGCTCCTATCTCCCATAGATCTCTTTCACACTTCCTGTCTCAGATGTCTTCACCTGCTATGCTTGAACTAGCGTAACCAAGATATCCTGCACCCCCTAATTGGATGCCCTTGACTGACATGCATCACCTCGCATGACCAGTCATTGGAGCAACAAAAAACTCATCATTTGTTCCATTAACATCTTCGGTTTTCTTTGCTCGGAGATTTTCCTCTGAACTATCAGTCTTTGCCCTCTGCACTTCTGAACAACCTCCTAGCGTTTCTACATATGCTCGTTGTCTGTGCTTTTGCAATCCCTGATTTGTTATCCAATAGATTGATGGTTGATAGTAGCTCCATATGTCAAAGCATTGTTAGCTATGCAATTCCTTGCATAGTGCTCGTACCCATGGCTTCTGGTCTCCCTGCATCGAGCTCGCTTGAGAGATCTGTATCAACTCTATCCTCCGTTGCCATGGAACTAAAGAAACCACCATAGAGAAAAAAGACTTGCCACTTCTTGGTGCACACTCTTGCGTTTTACCTGCCTCAATTTCTTTGTCTGGAAGTTCCTATGAACTTTCAACAATCCGTTGCTACACATTCTTCTCGCACCTTTGTACGACATTGTACCCTTGCACTACTGCACGTTTGCATTTGTGCTTCTGCGCTTAGTATCTGCAACTATTATTCTACACGTCCACATACCATCAGTACTTACTCATATACAGTAGCATCAATAGCCATAGCATTTCCTTGAGCCTGTATTTGTTGCCAAATCATTTATTCGTCGATGAATGGACTTTTTGATTAAATCAGATCTTCTGATCAACTCTGGAGATAATTATTTCTGCAATCCTCTAATCACCCCTGACCAATCATGATCTCCCTTAATTTGCCATTTGATCAAGCCTGATCTCCTTTGGTCTTCAATGATCCATCTCGATCTGTATCTGCTTGTCCAATCTAGTCAGAATCTGCCCATTCTAACCTCTTAGTGAATCCGCAGCGTTCCACAATATCCGACAACCTTCCTTTGACTATTGAAAATGACAAACTCCCGTGTTTTGACAATCTTTAAAAACTGTTCAGAATTTTACTATTCTGACCTCGCAGTTGCGTCCAGAACGGTCCGTTTAGCCAGAACCAACCTTCGCTGCTCTTTCAGGGACCTCACTGAAATTTTTTCCAAAAGTTAGGCCACACCACAATTTTCTGAAAATTCTAGGCCAAATTGCAATTTTCAAAAGTTCAGGGAATATTCCGTGTTCCAACAGAATATTCCATCCACTGCACCTGACACCGTCTGCCACTTTGATCTTATTTTTTCAAAAATTCTGATTCTAAAATCTAACCAAGCGGATGTGTCCGGAATACTTCAAATAGTTGGAAAACACTATTGGATTATCAGAAACGGACTTCAAATGGCTCAGATCAAGCTAAAACAGTTTGGACGCTTCAGATCTGCAGCTGCACCTCAGCCGTGTAGCATTGGATCACACCTCCTATGGCTGCACCTTAGCCGTGTAGTACTGGATTACTTCTCCGTGAGCTGACGTGGCAGATGACGTGGCGATGAATGGACTGATACTGTGGCAATCACTTGCTGACGAGGGCCATGTGGCGCACTGACGTAGCGATGTCATCACTCGCACGCGTGCCACACTCTCCTTCTTTCTTGCGCTGTGCGTGTGGCACGTGGCTGAGACTGGGATGACGTGCCATCTGCCTGAATAGTGCGTAGCAATGCGTGTTGCAACTGGGCTTCACGCGCCCTATTCAAGTTGGGCGTGAACGCGCGTCCGGCCTCCTTTGGAGCTCTGCTTTGCATTTCTGGACTCCTCTCGTCGAGACCTTGCTCCTGGTATACTCAAAACCTGATTTCGAGCAACTTGATTTCTAGGTAGTTTCGAAAAATACTTTGTTTTTGTTCCGAAACTGACCAACAAGGCTCTGATACCACTTATTGGGATCGAGGATCCCGCCAAAGACTTCCAGAAATTATATCAAGTAGAAAAACACACCCACACTCAAGGAGACACCATATTTAACGTGGTTCAGCCTTAATGCCTACGTCCACGTGAGAGTAACCAGTTATCAATATAACAATGGTGAGATTACAGAAAGATTACAATAGAGGAGGAGCTCACGCCATCCTCACTCACTCGCTCTCCCGTCTCCTTCGCTCACACCGAGAGAGACGGACTCTATGCCTCACATCTCTTCTCTTTTTTTGGTTTGCTCTCACACTTGCCTAGAGGAGAAGTCAAAGCTTAATGTGTTAGTGGGGCGGTTGCCACCCCCACCCATCTCAATGGGGAGGTGCCACCCCCACTTTCTCTAGTGGTGCTCTTCAAAGTGGTGCATTATCACCCCCTCAACATGGGGTGATATATCCAACAATCTGGCCAGCTGCTCCGAAGCATGCAACCCCAGTTTACGTTATTGATGTACTTTTTTTATATATCAAAAGTAGTATAATCTCTCACATTCAAGCGCACATGTACATATATCTAAAATGAGATCACTTGGCCATACACAATGTAAAACAACCAACAACTAGCACACCAGTACGTAGCATCCTAGTTGGCCATGCTAAAAGCACATGAGGAAGGCCAAAGAGGATGCAAGTTGAGGCTGAGAGAGTATCATCGTCTTGTACTTAATGTGGCTTTGCATAAAACCAACTCGTGATCTTGTATTCCACTCCTCTTTATAATTCTTCACTGGCTCGTGTGTGAATGAGTTGAGAACGCATTTTCAATGTTTTGGTTTCATTTTCTCCATCTTGATAGTACTAAATTGATCTTTTATGCATTATGGATATTGCTTGTCTTTCTTGTCATAGAATTGTGCATAAATAAGAGTTGCATCATACCCTTCTAACCATGAAACAAAATGACCAGATCAAGAGAGTTCCTATAGGTGCACGTCCTATTCTTTTATACCATCCACCAACAAACAACAAAAAAGAAAAAAACAGAGGACTTAATCACGTATAGGGCTGCAAATGAACAGAGCCGTTCATGAACAAGCTCGAGCTCGGCTCGGTAAGAGCTCGTTCGAACTCGGTTCGTTAATTTTTTTTGCCGTTCGAGCTCGAGCTCGAGCTCGTTAAATTATTAATAAACAAGCCCAAACACTCTAAAGCTCGGCTCGTAAGCTCGGCTCGTTAGCTGGCTCGTTCAATATTTATTATTTATATATTAAATAATATAAAATTATGTATAAAAAATAAGAGAAATATGCTATTTATATATTTAAAAAATATAAATGTAAATAATACTTAAGTATAGATAGTATATTTATATAATAGTGGTAGTAGATATTATTATTTTAGTAAAATATGGACTTTTTTTTAGTATGTTTATATATATTGTATATATAATTGTATAATTAAAGTTTTAATTGTAACTTTAGTCTCACATGCAAGTATGAATTTATAAATTTTTTGGCTCGTTAAGGTTCGTGAACAGGCTCGAGCTCGGTTCGTTAAATTTTTATTCAGCTCGAGCTCGTTAAAATCTTAATAAACAAGCCCAAACGCACTAAAGCTCGGCTCGGCTTGGCTCGTTTGCAGCCCTAATCACATACCCTGCCCCAATTGATCTAAGCTGCCTCCAATCACATATTTATTCCTCTAATGGACTGAACCTTATGCAAGTATATTATTGTATAGGATAACAGTTAAAAATTTTATTTTTTCAATTAATCCTGTTGAATAAAAAATTCTAACAATGAGATATTTGTAATTTTACAAATCATAGGAGACTGTCTGTATTTTACGTAAAATTTATGGGATATATTTGTTATTTACCCTAAAAATGGTTAAATTACAAACAAACTTTTTGAAATTTACTTAAAATACAAATTGCTCCTTATAGTTATAAAAATTACACCACATCCCTTAAAAATTTTAATTGCATAACAAATTACACATTTTATTAATAAATTATGAAATCAATTAACTATTTGTAATGATCTCCATAAATATATTTCAGTCAAAAATTCATGTAATTTAATTAGCAAGGTTTTAAAACCCGGACCGGACCGACCGGTTCAACCGGTTGAACCGGTGACCGGAGGGGGCTCCGGTCCGGTCTACCCACCAAAACCGGCCATCATCAAAAACCGGTAGATTTAGTGAAAACCGGTGAGCCCACCGGTTAAACCGGTGAACCGGTTGACCCGGCACCGGGTTGATCAAACCGGACCGGTCCGAAATATTTTTTTTAAAAATTTTTTCTTTGTTTTTTTATTTTCTTTCTTTCTTTTCCTTCTTTCTTTCTTATTATATATATATATAAATATAAAATATAAGAATATAAGAAAATTTTAATTTGAAACTCTTTTTCAAGGGTCTCCTCTTGTGAGGAATCTCATTAAGAGCTTGATGAAATTATTGTGAAAGTCTTCACCTATTTATAAGAAAAAAACTCTTTCAAAAAAACTCAAAAAATCCATGTGGGATTCAATCAAATGTATTGGAGGGAATATTGAAATTTTGATATCCCTCCAAAATTTTTGCTCTCCTTTCAATCAAATTATTTGAATTAAAATCATATGGAGGGAATATTAAATATTTGATTTCATCTTCCAAAATTGAAATTAATAATATTTTAAAATGTATTATTATATTTTTCAGTAAAAAAAATATTAGGACAAATATTTAAGATAATTTAATATTTTTAATTTATAATTTTATTACTTATATTTTTATTTAAATATAATTTTAATATATTTATTACGTCACGGTTCGATTCCGGTTCGATTCCGGTTTGATTCCGGTTGAACCGGTGACCCGTCCACCCGGTCCCTTTTCCGGTTCACTCACCGGTCCGGTTTTTAAAACATTGAGTATTAGTTCATATTTTAATTTTTTTTGTTGTGAATTAAATTTTTTTACAATGAGGTTTTTTAAATTTTCAGAATTATAAAAGTCAATTCATATTATGCAACAACAATATAAGGGACAATTACCAAAAATAAAAATAAAAATAGAGTTTGATTATTGTATCAAAATAAATTTTTAATTTTTAATTTTGTCAATTTAAATCATAATATTTGATATTTTTTAATCTAAATTATTTGTCTGTTTCATTAACTAAAATCAATGAAAAAATAGTACTTTAATCAATATAAATATATTTTTTTATTATGTTTAATGATAAAAATATTTATTTTTTTTCACAATTTTAATTTAAAAAGGATAAATGATTCAAATTAAAAATAAATTTAAAATTTAAATTGATAAAATAAAAATCTTAAGATTTATTTGTTTAAAATGTTAAATGGCTGTAGAAAAATTTTTAATTTACCCAAAATCTAATAATGAGATTTTTTTTGTTATATATATCGCAACCTCGGACGTGAAAGGAAAGAACATCCTTTCTGAAGATAATCGAAGGAAAGAACATCTTCAACCCCCGGGGTACGTCTCTCCTTCACATCTCAGTCCGCTTTTGTTCTTAATGATTCTGTTTTTGTTTTTGTTTTAGGATTGCATATAGAATCTATCACAAAATGCGTAATTTTGCCATACAATTTCACAAGTAACATTGTCACTAGCATTGTCCAAAATTTTGTAATTTATGTAACAAAAATTAGGGATTGGGTCAAAATTTCTTCGTAATAAAACTTTAATATATCAAGGACAATCACAAAAAGTTTTCCTTAAAAAGTTCAATACATACCGCTATTATCAAAATATTAAACTTTAAAATAATGTACTTTTGATGTAAATGTTATTTTTTTAATAAAATTAGTATTTTTAGAATTCTCTCATTAAGATCTATCGAATAAAATTCATGTTGACTATAAAATTCTTAAAAAAAAATAAAATTATTATCGTCAAAATTGATATAAATAGTAGCAGTAACATGGTACTTTAATATGTTGCTCTGTCTCACATGTTATTCTGTTTGACAATTATTCTGTTTAACAGTAACATGTTACTTTGGTTCACAGTAACATATTACTCTGATAGTATTGTTCAAGAAAAAAAAATATTTTATTTTGTCCTTACTCAATTATGTGTTTTCTTCTTAGGGGATTTATGAAACAAAATAAATTGGTTGTCCTTTTCATCCAATGGAGAGGTTTTGGTTAAATTTCCCAACAAAAATTTGAAAATTTCATAACATAAAAAATAAAAATAAAAATAAAATGCAAAACATTGCCACTAGCATAATAAAATATTCAAAATTATAGTTTATGTAACAAAAGTTTGTGGTTTAGTTACTGTGCATATGGTAGAGTTTTTTTTTTTTTTTCATCATCTTCTTATTGTTTCCCCCTGCGGAACCACCATGAATTGTTTTGTTTTTTCCTCTACGCTGGTGAGATATATGCAATGTTTGTGGTTGTGAATCACATTGAATTTCTCTGCTTGTGAATTTGGTTGCCTATTTATCTCAGATTGTGATGGAATTAGCATTTAATTGAATGTGTTGCTTGTGAATTTGCTTATGCAATGTTTTGGTTGCCTATTTTTATAGATTGTTCAAGATTTTTATCCAAAATTTACTAATAAATTGAAACCATGACTTCTAAATTCAATTTACCGGATAATAAAATTCTTGCACTAACCTGTTAGAGGAGACGAAATTCAAACCCCGAACCCAACACAACAACAACACAAAGTTGTCATGTGTCATATAGATATTAATGTATCAACTGCCCAACAAAAACCACATTCAAACCATAACCTTCAAATTGAATTTTATATTGTCTAACAAAGTGATTTTGTATTATTGTGTATAAAATAATCTAGAGAGAATAATTTAATGCATCACAACTTGTGCATCACGCTGGCCCATCAGAGCTCTTCAATCCCTTGCACCCATCTGTAATTAGATTTGTTAACTTCCCTTTGATGTGTCCTTTTGCTTCTTTGTTTTGTTCAATTTGTCAACAGTGCCAATGTTAACCTAGAAAGCGCAATCCCTCTAAAACGTGTCGTGTTAAATTTTTTTAGTTTTTATTTATTATTATTTTGTGGACATGTTGGGACAGTTGACAGACACACACGTCCTGCGTTTGGATTCCCTTTAAGATATTTTTGTGGGTATTTTTTTTATTATATAATAATTTTAGAAAGCTAATTTTTGGTCAAACTAAAATATTTGGAAACAAAGAGTGGGAAAAGTGGAAGAAAATAAAAAAATGCACCCACATATACAATGATGCCTCTTATTATATGTCATTGCCTTAATTCATATCCGTATACATAATATATATAAACTACATATTTTTTCATAGCCCTGCAGTGTTCATTTCCTACTTATTTCAGAATTGTTGTATCCTGTCTGTGCTTCTTTGGTGATAACCAATGTTGCGCCAAATATAGATTCTATACCTCAAATTGTCGAGTCCGTGTAAAATAGCTTCACGCCTAAGCCTAGGAGACCTTTGCACCTCAATGCTCCTCTTACCTTTAACAACATTGGATCTATGGCCCATATTTTAGAACCAAAGGCAAACGTGACCCTATCAATAGTCAATACTTGAATTGGATACAACATAAAATAACATAGGGATAAATCCAATACATTATCATCCCCCAAAGGACTTTGAATGTATTGGATTTATCCCTGTTCCAATTTGAGTATTGATTATTGATTAGTGTGGCATGTTTTGAAAAGGAAAGAGGAAAAATGTCTGGGTTCAAAAGTTGAATCCGAGTTGGGAATATGGGATTGACGTGGATTCTACTTTGAAAAAGGTGAAGTGCAAGTGTTGTGGTGTTATTCGTGCATGGGACATACATAAGTTGAAATGTCACTTAGTTTTTTTTTTTTTTTGGGTAAGTGGGAACTGTGTCCTAGGCAAAGTCCTTTAGACCCACCCCATGAGCGTAAACCCGATGACCAAGTGACACCTCCGAATCACATGATTTGAACAAACATCGCTTGGCTTTCACTAATCAAATGTTGAATCATGTCCACAAGTTTTGGAAGACTTAGAGAAAAATTCTCAAACAGTCTCAAAATAAGTGATAAAGAGGTTGATAAAATTCATAAGTGGTGATATAGATGAGAATCTGGCTCTGAGGGATTTTGGTGACTTTGATGATGTTATTATCAGTAAGGAGTTAGATGAGACCGTGTGTGATGGTGATATTGATAAGTAATGTCATGGTGGCAAAATCACCAACAGTGTTGATTGTGGCAATGATGATGATTTTGGCAACAGTGTTGATTGTCTTTTATTTGTTCTTTTCTTTTCTTTTGATTTATTTGTTAAGAAAGCATGTGAATGCTAATTTGAATTGTTCTCTTCCATTATTTTGTTGCCTTTCTTAAGAGAGATGCGAATGTTAATGTGAATTTCACTCTTCCTCTAATTTGTTTTCTTTGCTAAGAAAGGATTTGAATGTTAAGTTGAATTGCTTGATGTTAGCATTAGTGAGCATGGATAACAAATTAGACTGCGAGGATCGAACCTTGATCTTGTCATACCAACATTTATAATTCACAAATTGCAAATTTTGTATAAGAGCTCCACCACTTGAGAGCTACATCCTTAAGTTTGTTTAGGCGAATTTGTGAATGTTAATCTGATTATTGTTTTTTTCAAAATAGTTTTAATTTTTTTTTTTTTTAATTATTGAAGTAGTGCATTCTCTCTAAATTTTGATATTATTTCATTAATTACATAAAAATTGCTATATATATTTTATTTCTTATAGGATCTTATGATTCTTGATTTGATCCTATCTAGGCCGGTAGAATTCCAAAACAATCCTGTGTAACCCCCAAGTTTTTACAAACTTGTTTTCTGTTGATAAGGAGTCATGCCTCGTTCTTTTAGCGGTGGAGGTCAGTAATTTTTTTTTCCTTTTGCCATCTCTCTCTTTCTTTCTGTCTCACTTTGGATTTGGACATAATTTAACTATGTGTTTTTTGTCCTTTTCTATTTGTTTGTGGTTTTTGTTACCTGAAACCATTTGCTCAAAATGACAGAGGGTTTTTTTTATTTATTTAAATTTTGATGTCTTTGATCTACTTGCAAAAAGGCACGTGGCATCTGTGTACAACTTGCAGCATATTGGAAACCAAAATTTAAAAACAAAAATTGTTAGTTACTTTTTCATGCTTGATTTATCACTAGTTTTACTTTTATCATTGACATTTCTCTCTGTGTGTATGTGTGGATGTATTCTAATAAAGGTTATTTGTTGAACTTCTAAGTTTTTTACAACCTCAACCTATGTTGCAAATTGGTGTTTTTATGCTTTAGTTTAACTAATACGTGTTATAGGTTAATTGTTTTTGCTCAAATTTGTTGCTCGTCTTTTGTAGGAAAATCTTCTTCAGTTTCTTCTGGTTCAAATAGTTAAGTGTGAAGCATTATTCTCTTAATAAACGAAGTTGCTCAATCGCTCCCAGTTACTTCCCCACTTCTCATTTCTAAGGGAAGTAGTGATCAGTTGCCAGCAACTTCTCTAGTTTTCTTCCTTTTTATTTTATGTTTAGGATATCTTGTTTATGTGTTTACCTTTACCCTTGTGTTCTCTATGTTTGTAGTTGTAAAACTTGCTGCAACTATTTTGGGTTTATCTTCTCTAAGCAAGAACTTGGCAAATTTTCATGTAAAGGAGCCACGTTCATGTGAGATTTTAGAAAAAGAATATGAAGAGGTACAATTTTTCAGAGTCTAGAGTCATTAGGAATGGTTATCGGTGATATAGTAGTTGTTGCATCTTTTCTTAGTTGAGGATGTGATGGCGCAGCCCTTGATTGGTTAGATGCCAATCATCGAATTTGGAAGCCAATGTTGAAGTCCATGGGTCCAAAGTCTTTTTGGTCCCATAATTGTAATTGGTAGTTTAATATTATTTTTTAGTTAGATTTAACTAAATAAAGTTATCCAGGAATATTAGTTGGTTAGGTTTCCAAACTAGAATATAGGACTTTGTTTATATAAATATTAGGGTTTTGACATTGTAATATTTAGTTTTGAGAATAATATTTGAGAGTAAAAGGCTGTGACCGACTTTGAGTTCTTCTCCCTTTATCTATCTCTTCCTGCACCAGGATGGATGAGTCATAGGTTTATGGCTTAAATCCAAAGATTTAATTTTCATAATGCAAAGATTTTTAGTTTAATCTCAATTAATGTTTGGAGAGCTTTTATGTTTTTGTCTTCAATTTTCTTTTTAAGTACAGTGTTTGTACTAATCTTCTGTCCTTTTTCTATTATGCAGTGCATGAGCCGAACTCCAACCAATTACAATGCCCAACACTGTGAAAAAATTCGCAAAAGGATGGCATCTTGTCTTGAAAGTAAGTGGGGTTTGTATGCATATCAAGAAACTTCCTTTTTTCTCTGAGGTGCCACTTTTGCCATTAAATATAACAGAATTAAAGAATAAGATGGTTCTACATTTTAATTATGCAAGAAACTCTATACCATATCTCATGCAAACCAAGACTTCCATACCAATTCTAAAAGAAAAACTAAGAAGGTTCAATCATTGTATAGGATTGTATTTTGAGGTGTCTTTATCTATTCTAATATGACTTTTGATCCATCAAAATGCAAAATCCCATGTTCTAAGGGTCTTTTTTTTTTTGGGTGGGGGTTTTCACGTGTTGACAGAATCAAGTCCGTATTCGCCTAATCACTATTTTTTGGGATGTCATTAGATGGTTGTAGGCCTTCCAATTTACTGTATTTATTGTGTTTTTTTTTTTAATTTTTTTTTTGGGAGGCAATGTAGTTAGTAAACTTGTTTGCTTTGAGTTATTGTACAAAGTATACTGCTTTTGCTTTGTAATTATAGTTATTGTTAGTTATCAAAAAAGCAGCTTGCATTAGGATTAGGATTAGGATTGGTGAAAGTTGGATCTTAAGGTCTAGAAAACATGTAATGCAAGCTATTTGGGTGTGATTAAATAAGGTTACTTTCATAAGAAAGATAAAGAAACAAAGAGGAGACAACATGGTGTAAATTTGATGAATGGAGACAGAAATGTGTACTATTAAGAAGAGAGAAAGTAAAAACAAGAAACCTATGGTGGGCTGAAATGATTAGGTTTGGAAACTAGATCCCCATTTATAAAGTTGTGGTTAGTGCTAACTTGTTAGGTGGTATTCTACTAATTCAATAGAGAATGCATGCTGAAAAATGTAGGCCAATTATTATTAATTCGTAGTGTTTGGGAATTTTGGATCCAAACTTAGGGTGTAACTTATTTGGTACTTAACCAAACCAAACCTTGTGTCCTAATCAATTGGGGGTGGGCTACATAAATCATTTTTCTCCGTTATGTTTTGCAGGGCCATGTGCGTAAGTAAATTCATATCCTTCTTCACCTTGTCAATCTAGGTCTTACTAGCATTTCCATTAGCAGTAATCCTATTGCACTTTCTTACTGTTGTCTATACCAATCTTCGTTGCACATGTCCAGCCTATCTTAGTCTATTCATTTCTAACATTATCAGCTCCAATTGCAGAGGTTTTGTTTATAATAAAATTACAAATTACTAACATTAATAGCTCCAATCACACAACAAAATTGGAGCACTTAAGGTTATTGATTTGTAATTTGTTTTAAACAAAAAATCTTGAATGGAAAGAAAACTAATGGCTTGGGGGTGGGGGGGAGAGGAGAGAGGAGTGCTACATTAATTAAATAGAAATAAATATATTTGTGGAGACATCATGCAAGCTTTGACCTTTTAAACTGTTGAGAAGGTGGAGTAATGCTTCCTATGAGTTATAAAGGTTATTGATGATCATTTTTTATTTGATCAATATGGGGTGATCAATTGGAAGTGAGACTTCTTGATGGTGTTTCTCCAATAGGAAATGTTTAGTTGCTTCAAGTACAGGAAAGACGGCTCGAGCTTGGTGATTTGGTTATTAAAAAGTTGCAAAGAGATGGTGAAGGCTATGCATGAAGGCTTTTTGAAGGATGATCTTGATCCAGAGCATTTTTGTGATGATGGCGGGGGTATTTAGTCAATTCGTAGGGAAGACATTGATGAAGGATATTTTGGTGGTTGTCAAGCATTGGCAAAATTTGGGGATTATGAATCTGATGACTTATTAGACGAGTCTTTGGATGGCGATGATCACAACAAAGACTCAATCTCAATGTTGCGATAACCCAACTTGATACGGTGATTTTATTCAACAATGCTTCTAACCAAGAACAATGGTAAATTATTCAGTATTGATACACAAAAAATGAAGGAGCAAATGGTAATGGGGTAAAGGTGTTTTCATTGTTAAAATGGATCCTAATGTATGCAAATCAAATGGATATGATCATATGAGTACTTGGCTTTGAAGGGGCATTATTTTCTTTCCATTTTTGGTTGTGTTTATCGTCAAAACAAAGTGGATAGGAATTGTGATGCTCGCTCTTTTTTATTATTTTTCTTGCCAAAGGTTAATTTTGATACTAAATCTCAACCACCTTCCAATTCTTTGAGAAATGCTTGCATTGGGGCTCGAGATGATATTCTTTTTCCTAGTAAGGATCTTGTACTAGTTGGTGGCTGTGATTCTAATGTTGCCGTTAATTACTTTGGACTTATTATGGAAGGGGAATCTGGTAACGTTGAAGAGGAGGGGGAAAGGATTTAGGAGAGAGTGGGATTTATTGGTGTTTACAGCCCGAACAATCCTAGGTTAATGGCTTTCTTCTAGGAGGAGTTAGTTGTGTTGGTGGTGACTTAATGTCATTACGATAGTTTCAAAGAAGATTAATGGGGATAAGGTTACTTGAAGGGTGAAGGATTTTGATATGTTCATTAGGAATTGTGATCTCAGTCTATTGCCGAACTTGTCTGTAAGGCGGCTGATGGGGTGCACTTGTCATCACAAGTCCATAACCATTCTCCTACCAACTTTCTCAAGGCCGCATGTACCTTTAAAGTAAGTAAGGCCTCGTTTGGCAAGTGGCTTTTTTAGCCAAAAAGTCAAAAAGTTACTAAAAAAATCAAAAAGCCAACAACCTGTACCAAAAAGTCAAAGATTCCCTTTTCTCTCTATTTTTTGCACATCTTTTCATAAAAAGCCAAAAAGTTATCCCAAACATATTAGTTTTTTTACATCATATTTTAGCCAAAAAGTCAAAAAGTTACTAAAAAAGCCTGTTCCCAAACGAGGCCTAAGTAAGTTTTTGCTTTTCTTTTTGTATGTGTGTGTGTGTTTGCATTAGCAGTACGAGAGAGTGGTGGTCGAGATTATGATAGGAAGAATTCAACCTAGCCTGTTGGATAGGATCTTCGTGATCACCTTGTAACTAAAGTTACGAAGATTGATTGGCCTGAAATCTGAAAGGGTCTTAAATTTCAGGAAAGCAAAGATGATTGACTATAGCATATTATATTAATGACTTATCCAGTAACCAGTCATCTGTCCAAAAGTGAGCCTCAGTTCCATCTCCAATAAGCCAATGAGAATTCTCAGTTAGAAGCTTATCATTGGAAATTCTTTCAGACATGCTTTGAATAATTTTGACAAGGAGTGACCAGCCACAGAGGCTTTTGTTTAATGTATATATATAGGTTTGGACAGGCTGAGTTTTTTTTTTTTTTGGTTTGGAAAAGCTTGTTTTTATTAATGTTGACATTGTATGCTGTAATTGGATTTCTCATGCTTTAGTCATCGACATTTGTTTGATGGCACAAGCAGCCTAATGTTAACCCCCTTTCAGTTATTTATAGTTATTTTTTCTCATGCATCATGTATGCAACCCCAGGTGTTCGAAGAAGGGTTCAAAGACAAAATGGGACCTTTTGATTTCATGCTACGGTTTATTTTGTTTTCCAATTAAAGCTGTCAAACTTTATGTTTATTGATTTTATTTTCATTTAGAAAATGTTTGGGAAAGTTATAAATACACCCCTTGAGGTTTATCAAATTTTCATTTGACACCTTGAGGTTCTAGAAAATAAGTACTGCCCTTGAGCTTTCAAATCCCATGACAATTCTCCCTTTGTTAGTCAGTCGTTAACTAACAAAAGTAGATGATGTTAGCAATTTTATTTTTCAACATACCTAAGCACTTGCTCATATCTCTCTCCATCTTTCCTATTCTCTTCATTTCTCCCCCTCTTTCCCCCTCAACCACACCCCTTAAAGAAAACCAATGACTTTTTCAATTTATTTTCATTGTTGTCTACTCACATATGGATGCATATACAACTTTGTTAATGATTGCAAATTGCAAATACTAGTAAGGCTACATCCTTGTGAGATTATGTATTGAACTTTTGGCGAGTATCTTCCAAGCCCCTTTATACATTTCAAGTTCTTGTAAAATATGCCGTATTTGGTCTTGGTTTTATCACTTGTAAAGAGTTGGCCCCTCCAAAATCTCAATTTGTTTGAAACCTTTAGTTAGGGTCATGATACAATACACATGATGTATACCATATGCTAATTATGGTCAAAATTGGTGTTGGTTACGAGTCATTGTGGTTTTTAGTTATGGGCCATTGTGTGCTGGTGAGGCTAACAAATTATTAAATAAAAATTGGTTATGTTTGATTATGTGTAAAAGTGGTTTTAGTTACGACCAATATGGCTATGATCGGTGTTATAAAGGTATTCAGTATATGTTATTGCTTTTTTATCTTTTTATTTTGTACTTTTTGTTTTGTAAATGTCAAGTATTTAATATAGTCTGAAATTTTATTTGTGAATTTAATAATCATGTTAATAGTGAGCATCTTTGGCCTCAGCCAAAACGCAGTGCACACCCACCACACTCCCAAAACGCACACACTTGTTGCTCGAAACCCACACTGAACTAGTCAACAAAAACACAATGAATTCACCACTCAACCTCTAAAATTTTACACATATGGCAATCAAACTTTCTCCTTAATCTTTTTTCAGCCCTCTCTACGCTTTCAACAATAGATATATCAATACGAATCAAAACATTAAATGGTAATTTGTTCCTCCTACCTGATCAGTAGAGCATTCACCCTAGCTTTATTCTCTTTTGTTTTAGCCTTCTTCTCCATGGATGCTAATCCCTCACCCTTAGCTATTAGTAACATATCTGGTGCACGAGAAAGAAGCATAGGAAAACACCATTTCAAGGCGGAGCACTTGTGCCACTTGAAGAGGGAATATCAACATAGAAATAGTGTGGTCTTAAAAGCCTGCTAACCTACTTGTGGCACCTGATTATCCTTTACTGATACAAACATAAACAACCAACCATTTTCAAATTTAGTATTCAAAACCCCTCCTCAACAAAGTTGAAATTTGACCCAAATCTCCAAGGGGTAGCTATTGTAATGACTGTGTTGAACCTCTCAAATGATGCACATCTACTTCAACAATGGTGGATCGATGATCAAATGGTGTGATTGTTGAGCAGGGCTTTACTTGTTCAAGGTCTATCACTGTTAAAGCTGGTGGCTAATATGGGTTCTATCAAATTGAATTTGGAAGACAACGATATTGGCAATTTGAAGATTCTTGTTTGACAAACAGTGTGGTCGTCAAAACATGCTAACCCTCTTTCTGAATCGACATTCCATAAACAAAAATGGTTTGTTTGGTGCAAGCTTATTATAAGCTTAGAAGACAATAACATTCGTTCCCCTTCTTTCAAACAATCAGCTTATTTCAGATTATTAAGCTATTTTTACCTACCAAGTTTTAAGCAAAAGTTGCACCAAATGGTCTAGCAAATAAAAAAAGCTATAAGCAGCTGAAATAAATTGTGCCAAATAGCCTCAAAGCTATTATTCCAGCAACTTCTCCTAAGAAAAGAGCTTGTATTAAACCAATTGTTGATGGTGGTGATAAAGTGGGAGAGAGTGAAAAGGAGGTGGGGTGAAACTTGAAGGGTGCTCTTTATTCTAATTGGACATTCCATGGAAGTGACATACAACCCATGAAACACAAAGCTGTTATTCCGACCCATTGATACTTTTGCGGAGGAAGCGTGTTATGTTTGACACCGAGACTCTTTGAACACTCTTAAAAGCATGTCCGACACTACTTCATCTTGTTTTAATTGAAAAATTAAATTCATAATAACGATTCTTTGCGGACACTTGGGCCACATTTCTTGAACCCTTTGAACAAGTCCTATGTGATGAATCCCATTATAATAACAATGTTTTGTATTCTTTAGAGCACAACTTGCGCACTCTAAATATGTTTTGGAAACATTTGTAAGATGATTGCATCATATGTATTACAATGTTTTATATTGTTCTGCATTTTTTATAATGTAATTGTCACGTGAATATGAAATATATTGCCTTTTAATGTAATTACTTGTTTTATTATTTTTATCCTAAGCGTGTCGTGTTCTGCATTTTTTGAAAATCACAATGTTGGCATATTTGTGTTTGTGCTACTTAGGTTCCAACAACTTAATCTTCTGAGAAAAGAGTGTATTCAAGGTTCTGAAAAGCGGTTACGGTCGCCGTAACGGTGGCGGTGACGCGGTTGCGGTTGCGGTTGCGGGGTGTAAAGGCCGTAGTGTAATGGTTGCGGTAACCGGAACTGTGAATTTTTTTATTTTTCGCACAATTTGGAAAAAACTTACCGATACACATATTTTTTTTTCATTATCATATTTATTGGGTTAAAAATAAATATTGATCAATTTTTGTAAATTTTTAAGTATGATCTAATATATTTCATATTTTTAAATCACTATAAACTGAGTTTTTTACGTTTTATTTTAATAATTAATGACTTTATATTATATAAAAAATCAATCACTAACTATTATATATAAGATAAACAATGGCAAAAGTAAGAGAATAAATATATATATACATATTTTAACCAAGCCAAATAGATAATGGCCACACTTATTATTATTATTATTATTATTATTATTATTATTATTATTATTTTCAAACAATATATAGATAGACACACAAATAAAATGGTTTAGTAATAGTAGCTGAATAGAATAGCATGGGTCTTACAGTTTCAACAAATCAATAACATGTTCTTCATCTTCCCTCTTCTCTCTCTCTGTGTCTTGCTCCTCCATTTTCTCTCTTTATCTTCCCTCTTCTCTCTATCCCTCTTCCCCCATTTTCAGCTTTTTTTTTGTGTATTTTTTCTAAAGAAACAGTTTGGAACCGTTACGTAACGGTGCGTAACAGGCCGTTACGGCTGTTACGGCACCGTTACGACCGCTACGGCCGACACACCTGTGAATTTCAATCACACTGCAAAAGCGGCCGTAACGGGTGGCGGTAACAGCCAAAACTGTTACGTAACGGCGTTACGTAACGGTTGCGGCTGCTTTTTAAAACCTTGAGTGTATTAAAATTTAAACCGATTGTTGATGGTGGTATGATAAAGTGGGAGAGAATGAAAAGGAACAAAGGGATTGAGGCTAAGTAGAGAACGAAGGTAATATAGAGAGCAATTGTTGTAGCTTTCTCCTCCATGGCTGCCAAAGGGTGTTGGTTGAGCATGGGAAAGTGGTGAGGGTGGCAGTTGAGGGTGGGCAAGGGGTAAAGGGGTTTGGATGATGGAGGTGCTGTGGGTATGTACGTATTTTATATTTTTTATTAGTTCTATTAAAAGACAAACGCTGACAAGGGATATTTGTAATTTCTCAAATCATGATGGAAATTTGTATTTTTGATAAATATTTGAAAGTATATTTGTAATTTAACCGAATTATTTTTTGTTATCTACATGGGTGAGGTGAGTTGGGTTTTGCTTTTTAATGCAGAGCATTGGGAATCTCTCCAAAAAGAAGCAACTGCTGCAGGTTTTGCCTGTATTGAAGATTACATAAATCATAAAAGGGATAGGGACCCTAGAAAGTGCAGAATAGCTTATGAGAAGTACAAGAAGGTAAAACTGTGTTTATATTAGGAACTTGTAGATATTTGTTCATGTGCTATAATAATTGTTTTCTTGCTTTTTAAAATTGAGAATGAAAAATATGGAATGTGTAGTTTACGGTAGAATTGTTTGGTTTAAATTCATTCTTATTTTGAATCTGATTTCAATTTTTCCCTATAAATCGGATTTGATTTATTGGTAAAATCGAATTCGATTTAAATTCATTCTTATCTTGGTTTAAATTCGATTTTTTCCGATTTACAAGAATTCAAAATATGGTTTAAAAATATGGTTTAAATTCATTCTTATTCATGTGTTTGGTAAAACTGTGTTTATATTAGGAACTTGTAGATATTTGTTCATGTGCTATAATAATAGTTTATGGTAGAATATATGGTTTTAATTCATTCTTATTTTGAATCCCATTTCAATTATTTCCTTGTCTATTGAGTTTTATGATCAAAATGTATTTATCCTTTTCAATCCTATGGATCAAGAAACAGTGTCAATGTTGAAAACAAATACATTATCATGTTAATCATTCGTTTCTCTTATTCATTTTGTTATTATAGCTTGTAAATAATGAATATGGTAGGATAGGAAACAATGAATATGAATTTGATGCAGTCCTTAGTTATATCTATTAAGTTATCCTATTTATGTAAACATAATTCATATTATTGAACCTAGGACTGCATCAACTTCATAACTTGAAATCAGAATAGATCCTTAAATTAGTTAATCATAGGTAAAATCATTAATTTCTTTGCCGGAAAGAGGAACCAAAGCCCATTATGCATGGATTATTTTAACTCTTTCATACCACCAATGGGCTCACTTCCACTGGGTTTGGTGAGCAAGTGGCTTTGGGTTCAAGGCTTCATGGGGGCGATGTGGTTCCCGTCCACCTGTGCTTCTGACCTACACTAGTTGGGACCTTGGTGGGGTTGGTGTCAAGCTATGGCAACTGCAGATCCCCTGTATGTTGTAACCCCCACTTTCTCAAACCCATCTAAGTCCCTCTTGTCCGGCTCACTAGCAGGTAGCGGCTTCATTGGTCACGCTCAAGGAGGATTGCTACTATTTGTCACTCCTACCCTTTTTTATCAAGCAAAATATAAACTTTTTCCTATGTTATGTATGATCTCTTTTCATGTGTGATTTATGGATACTGATTAACAGTTGTCATCATTTTCAAGTTCGTTTGGTTTATTTTCCTAAGACACTATGCTTGGAGTTTGAAATTTTTTGGGAGGGAATAGTTCTCTGTATTTTATTTTGTTACAAATCTATGATCTAAAACCCAGTCTAAAAGTAACTACCTTCAATCTTCCAATTGTAAACTGTATTGTGATGAATAGGGAAAATGTTTTATGTGTTTTCTGGTGTGTTTATTGCCTTTTTTTCTTTGGTATGAGATGTTATAAATAACCTCAATATATATATATTCAATGACAGATAAATATTTTCATTCTTTCATTGTATTCCATACTTCGTTTTTATTGGAGGAGTATTCTCTCATTGCATTTGGAATTATTTAATTAACTAGTTTGTTTGTATTAAACAAGTTAGTGTTAACATAAACATGAGGTCCAGATTTATAATAATTGTTTCTCTTTCTTGAATTGTTCAGTGCCTTAGCGAGGATGAAAATAATAGATTTTGTCAATTCTATATCAACAATTGTCCCCAATTTAAGTAGGCTCTCCTAAATGTCGTACTGCTGTCCTCCTTGCCACTACTTCGTGAATGTCTACTTCGTGAATGTCCTGAGCACACTGAAGTCTATAAATTATGCCTCAGATCAGAGACTATTATGTATGGATGGAGTAATTAGCTAGTTAGAACAATCCTTCAATTTAAGTAATTTTGCAAGTTAAAGTATGTTGTCATGTATTTATACATATGTATATATATGAGAGATGTTTGCAATCAAGCTAATTCATATCTTGTAAAATGCTTTGCAATTTTTAAAATATTAAAATAGCAGTGTTTTGCATAGGCAGATAAAATGTTGCTTGCTTGCAATAAAGTTTTCGATTAGATTAGATTGTAAATAGCTTTTATTTATTTATTTTGTGTTTATGAAATTTTCTTGCATGCCTTAACAGGGTAACTCATAATTTTCTTGAGAATTCATGATGTACATTACAAACACTTGGAAGCAAAGTTTGATTTTTATTTTTTTTCATGCCTTACAGGGTAAACAAATGAATGAAACTGGAAGATTGAAATAAGAACGGGATGACCGTGTATTTGAGCCAAAGCCTAACCTATTCCCAAATTTGTAAACAATGAATTGGGACAAAACTTTAAATTTATTTATTTATTTTTTTAAATTCTGAAAAAAAATAGACTCAATATATTCAAGTGTAAATTACAAACACAGGTTTATTTAAAATACAAATTATCACTTCTAATTATGAAATTAACTTTCTAGTTGCTCAACAAATTACTCGTTTTATTAATAAAATCATTACCAATAAAAAAAATTAAAAACACCAGTTTTACTATATTTTTTAAATACATTCAAATTAGATGTATCTATAAATAAAAAATTTTTTCTCATAAAATAGTAAAAATAATTATTAAATTAAAAAGTCCATGACAAAATCAAATATATAATTTTGAGGCAATCAAATAAACTTTTAGTAATTGAAAAAAAAATGTGGACAAATGTAGAAGATTAAAAAAAAACAAAGAATAAATTACACTTCTCATCTCTAACTTTTATAATTTTACTTTGGTGGCCCATATTCAAACTATTGTTTCAATATAGTCCCTCACTGAGTTGTAAAAATACAATCCCTCAAACCCATGTGTGTGGATCCCACATCCATGTGAGAAGTTTAGTAAAAAATTTAGTAGATTATTTAGAATCTATAGCATTTTCCCTCTTCGTATAACTTGATATTTTATATGTATAAATATATTTTGTGATAAATTTATGTCATATTTTAAATTAACATTTGGGTTAAATTGATTTTATTTTCTTATCATTAGGGGTCAAAGTATTTTATCCTCTATAGTTTAAATATAATAAGAATGTTTGTTACTGTTAATTTTTTCATCTAAATTAATTGGAGGTATGATACACACTATTTTTTAGAATGGATTTGATTTTTTGAAAAATTAAAGTAAAATTAATAAAAAAATAATTTTACCTAAATTTTTTTGAAATGTAAAATTAAATTAATATGTTAATAGAAGGGAGTGAGACTAGTTCTCAATGGGTATAAAATTGAGAAGCATGACGGAAAGGGTGTAGGGAGTATTGTTGGGTCATGGTGGGCAGGATTGTCATTTCTTCACCCCACTCTACACTTGTATCCCTCGTCCCGCACGGATTTTTCCCGCCTCAAATAAAAAATGGGACGGAAACGCGTTTCACCCGAATCTCACCCCGATTATATTTGTTAAATATATTTATTATTTATATTTATATGTATATAATATATAATATATTTCTTTTTCATTATAATAAAGGTAAAACACTAAAATATTATATTTAATATTGATTTTTATTCATTTATTTTCTATCATATATAATATAATTTTCATTAACATTTTTATTTTTCAACTTAAAAAATTATCCCGCCTCTCACCCTGTACCTACTCCGCTTCTGTCACTCTTGGATTTGCTTCGCTCCCTAAATGATACGGGGTGGGGGTGAATTTTTATAAATCTGTCCCAAACCTGACCCGTGATCATCTCTAGACAAGAGACGGTAGAGGTTGCTACTTAGATAAAGGGGCTATGGAAGAGAATTGTTGGTAGGATTTAGCGTTAGAAGTTGTGAATTTCAATCATGCACACAAAAAATTTATACCATTATAAAAATAATTCTTTTTACTATTCTACTGAAATGTAATTTTCCTATCTTTTCAATGGATCTAATGACAAATAATAAATATATAATTTCAAAACCTCGTTACCTATTCAAAAATACTTTTATGAATTTTAATGCATTTTTGTTCAATTTTTTAATACTAACAATAATTTTAATGACTGGTTTTATTTTATTTTTTTAATTAATACGTTTAAAAATTTGTTAAAAATTATATATTTTATGAGTAAAAAAAAATTGATGCAATATTTAATTTTTTAAACTCGGAATATATAATACTATCATTTTAGATAAAATTTAAAATTGGGTTCTGAATTTTTTTTTTTATTTTTTCTACTAAAAGATAAACATTTTACAAAATAAAAAAAAACACATCCAAACAATATCACATCCAACCATATAATTATTTCACTTTTTTTCTCACAAACATCACATCCAACCACATAAAAACTCAATTATCTTTCCAAATACCAAAATTTTTTTATTCAATAATATCCTATAACTAAAAAAACTTACATAAAAATTTATTTCCCAAACACCCACATATATATATATATATATATAATTTCCTCAATGCAATGCAGGTACAATTTGTTGGAGTAGTACTACCAGTTTCTGATTGCAAGGAACATAAAAAATAAAAAGCAATTTGAGGATAGGTGAGGCGATAGGCGGCGTTGCAGCAGGTGGTGGGAGACAGACTGGGACGTTACTGTGGGCCCCACCTACTTTTTCCGTTCTCTGTTGGTGAACGCTTTTTCCATTCTCTTAGCTTAAGAAAGAAACAAAAACGACAAAAAAAAAAAAAAAAAAAAAAAAAATTGAATTTTTTATTCTTGTGAAATACTTTATTGCTATTGGCTTTGCTATTTCAAAATCAACAGTGCTACGTCGCTTGAATTCACGCCCCCGAATCCCCCGAATCAAAAACGACGTTGTTTCGTTATTTTTGGATTTTTTTTTTTCTCGTTTAATCAGAGATGAAGCAGAGGCAGAAATGAAGAAAGAAGAAGGGAAGAAAAAAATAAGGGAAGAAGAAGAGAAGAAGAAGCAGAGGCAGACGACGGCGGCACGGCGGACGAGCTACGACGATCGGCGATCTGCGACGATGGCGGAGCTGCGACGATCGACCGATCGGCCAGAATGCAGGGGCCCATGTGTGTGTGTGTCTCCCTCTCTTTCCCTCTCTCCTCTCCGCTCTCCCTCTCTCTCTCTCCCTCTCTCTTTCTCCCTCTCCCTCTCTCTCTCCCTCTTCCCCCTGTGTGTTTGAGCTCGAAAATGTCGAAAATGGAAGAAAAAAAAAGAAAAAAGTCTAATGCCCAAAACGACGTCGTTTTGGGTATTAAGGGGGGCAAATTTTCGAGCTCTGAAACATTATTCTTTCAAAATTGTGCATACATCAGCTTCTTCGTGTGCAGTGTACCTCACTATCGCATAGAGAAGATGATCTCTGCAACACTCATGCCCACCTCGTCTCACCCTCCATCTTTTTTCATTATCCACTCTCATCGTCGAGATCTCTACACCGCAGCATCTTCAACCTCCGACTTAGAGAGAGAGAGAGAGAGAGAGAGAGATGGAGAGTAGTGGCTAGGAAGTGGTTGCCTAATGCTGGTGGTGAGGGTTGGGTTAGCTCGACCGTATCTGTTGGGTGGGGTTGGGGTTGGGGTTGGGGTTAGGGTTGGGTTAGGGTTAGGGTTAGGGTTAAGGTAAAATTGTACTAAAAAAAAAAAAATACCGAGAGAGGATGACGGTAAAATGTAAAAATATAACTATCCTTAAACTAACAGGTGTTATGTAAAAGTGCTATGTTTATCTAGATTAATACGACACATATTAGAGTATTTCTAATGTAAATTTAAGGAAAAATTTTATTTAATATTTAACAATTTTTTTTATTCTTTATTTTTCATCAAATTACTTGATCGGAGAGATATTTAGCCGATTGATCAGTTAATGTAAATTTATTAAAAAACTGAAGCAAGTAAGAGATTGTCTGAGAGGACAATCGGCCCGTCGTTTGGTGTATAATCCCAATGACTTTCTATAGTAATTTGATGAAACACTAAAAGCATTTTTAATTTGATAAAAAATTAAAAAAATTCTTAATTTGATATTAGTTTGATATTAACGTTGAAATACCAGATCTAAACTTCTTTCATTAAATTTAAATTTAATTATAAAACAAAATAAAACGTCGGAAACACTCTTAAGCTTGTCCCGTTATTTCTCATCCCTGCCTCTAGTATATATTTAGGGAAAACCAAAATTTACACAAACTTCTAAAAATATAAATTACAGATGCATTTGGTTAATGTGTGTTTTCGAGTTGGGACAATTTTAGATCTAATGCGATAAATTTAAATAAGGTTTCTTAATATTGTTGTTATATTTATTCATTTAATTTAGTTTTATTTTATTTTTTATCCGTATTGTTCTTTGTACGTGATTGGTTTAGTTGCAGTTTGATAACTAGTTAAAAATGAGTTGGGATTAAAAAAAGTACAAAAAGATAAAATAGATTAAATAAATTGATAAGATAAAATATCACATTCAAATTATAATTATTTCACTTTTTTTCTCATAAAATAATCAAAAAAATTTTTGAAAAATCCCTTCCAAACGGAATTAGCTAAAAATGTTTTTTTTTCCAAACGAATCCTTAGAGTGTGTTTGTTTTGAGGGATTATTCCATGGGATTGGATTATTAGGCTCCGTTTGGGAAGAAAAAAGTCAGGCTTTTTTGGCTAAAATAGCCACAAAAAACAAAATAGGCTTTTAGTCCAATAAGACAAAACATCACATTCAATCCATAATCATTACATTCTTTCTCTCACAAAAAATCCAAAAAAGCAAAAAAAGTCAAAAGCCCTTCCCAAACGAGACTTTTTAGCCCCAGGCTAAAATATCCAAAAAAGTCAAAAATTTAAAAAACCAACCCACTTTCCAAACGAACCCTTGTTTGGTTCAATTTTTTGCTTCGGATTAATAGTCCTTCGGGACTATTAGTCCCTGATATGAGGGATTATTGTATCCTAGGGGGAGGGTGAGATTATTTCCATAGGATTGGTATCTCATAGAACTAATGTGTGAAATGTCTATTTTACTGTCATACTATTACTTAATAAACAATTGGAAAAAGGTAAAATAGTCTGTTGAACATTTATAAATTATTTTTTTAGTGTTGTTAATTTAAAATTATATATTAAATAAAAAATATAAATTATAAATTATAAATTTAATTAAATTAAAAATTATGGTCTTATAATTTTTTTAGTGTTGTTAAAAAATTAAATTTATATATTAAATAAAATTGTTTTTTTAGTGTTGTTAATTTAAAATTATATATTAAATAAAAAATATAAATTATTTATTTAATTTAATTGAAAATAATAAATTAAAAATTATGGCCTTATAACTTAAAAATTTTTAGTGTCGTTAAATTATAGATTACAAATTTAAAATTTTATATTAAATAAAAATTATAAATTACAATAGTGAAATAGTCTTTTGAACATTTATTATTATTCAGTCCGTCCAACCAAACATTAGATTCACTAAAAATAGTCCAATCCAGACATCTAATCTCATGACTACACAAACATATGATACAAATCCAGTCCAATCAAATAGTCCAGGGATAATATATCTCAAGACTAACAGTCCGATGGATTACAATCTCTCTTATTCAGTTCATCGAAACAAACACACTTAGTGTTGATACTTTTATTAACTGCAAGAACATCTCCAATATATATATATATATATATTTATTAAATTTAAGCAAAAATTTGGAATTAAACATTTCATCTGATACTAAGCTTTGCACCGCTAAATTTTTAATTTCCGTCAAGCAATTAGTCAACTGGGAGGATGACTAGGAGAATTTCTGGTCCATCATCCTCATTTTTGTACTGAAGTAATATGTGGTGTTCCGAACTTTTCTTAATTCCTCATTTTTTTTTTAATCCCAACAATAACTTATTCCCCACCTTCTGTTATCTCTGAAACCCCCTTATCTCAATACTTCTCAATATCTTATTTTTGATAATTTAAAAACAAAAAAATAAAAAGCTAATCTTGTCTTTATTCTATGGTTTCTTTTCACAGAATGGGTTAGTTTGAAAAGTTAGTTATTCGTCTTTGTAACGATTTTAATTTAATTTAAAATGTTATATTTAAAAAGTTAATTGACCTTTTTTTTTTTAATTGATTTGATGGTTGTAACTTGTAGGAGATAAAATAAAATAATTATAAGTTAATTGTAATATTTTGTTTTATTAATTATTTTAATTTATTTTATATTTTAATAAAGTATTTTAACTCAATCTTCTGTCCAAACAAGGCCTATCAAAGGAGAAATTGCACATACTGACGTAAGTGTTAATACTGTAGTTAATACTCATGCATATGTGTATGTTGAATTTGTAACCACATATATAGGGGTTGTTTGGGGTATGGGTTGGGCTAATTTAATTCATGAAAAGATAATAAAATAAAATAAAATAAAAAAGTAGAGAAGTAAGTTAAAAATTAATTTTTTTCGATTTTTTTTTTTAGTTTTTTTTTTTTTATAGAAAAAATGCACAAAAAATTAGAGAAGTGAAGTGATCTAAAAAAATCAAAAAGTCAAAAAGTGAATTTTTAACCGTGTTGCCAAAATTGGTTAGGATTGTTTTGGACATGGCTTATAAGTTAGATTTTTTACTTATTACGAAAATACGTGTAGAAAAGTAAAGAGGTAATGTGATATAAATAAGTCAAGGTCACAGGTTCAATTCCCTCCTTCCTGGGCCAATCTCCTGGACGAAGCACAGTTGGTTAGGAGGTTGGACCTTAAGTTATCTAATCAGTACTTGATGTGGGTTCAATACTCCTCCGCTGTGCGAGTCCTGACTTAAGCGGAGTTTGTCTTGGGAGGTCGGGGAAAGTTCCCAGGTAATAGTCTCTTCGCTCGGAACGGCTAACAGGACACCCTGGTGATCTCTGCAAGGGGCGCTGCCTTAGATCTGCGGGAGGGTAGGGAGGATTTTCCTATAACAAAAAAAAAAAGAAAGAAGTCAATTAGTTAATAAGTTGGCTTTTTTAGCACTAGGCTAAAATATTACTGATGGGCATAGCCCAAATAAGTGGCCCAATGGGCTGTCCAAACAATTCTTAACCCAACTTAGGTCCAGGGACTAGACAAGAAGAAGAGACAAACAACCTACTTCTGTGAGGTCCACGGCATGACAACACTACCATAGACTTACGGCTGATAGGACAGGTCGACTGACAGGGCATGGTAGGCACGGTAAGCGAAGAGGCCAGAAAGGTATGGAAAAAATCAATATATACAAGTAATCAATCTCTCTCTAACTATCTTCTACTTCCTCTCTAAGCAAAAAGCTTCCATTTTTCTACAAGAAACTCATCTAACTTAAACATCGAAGGGTCCTCAAGAAGGAACCCCACCTCTGGGGTCCTTCTGGACCGACTTGGTGCAGGTACAACTGGGAAGACGAAGTTCAATCATCCTGTGGAGCATCCGGACCCTGTCCGACCCATTCCTCATAAAAAAAAAAAAAACAACATTATCAGTTGGCGCCGTCTGTGGAAAACTCTTCCGATTGGCGTTTGTGCTCATTGTCACCGGAAATAGTTTCCTTTCACCCACCTTCAGTGTCGGAATGAACGGTTACCACATGATTCATGGCTTCCCAACGGCGGCAGCGGCGGCGACGACGTTTTCCCCGCCTACACCTCTCTCACCGACACCATGATTCTAGACCGATCCATGGCCGATGATCTCATTCCTAGCCCGGTCTAATCATACCTCAACTTGGCTCTCTGATGCCTCTTCACGCCGCTCTCAGCTCACCTCACCATTGTCGTTGGTGAGCACTGCGGAGGTTTACCTACGCACCAAAATCAACCCCCGCACCAAGCAATTCAAAGTCGTCAAGACTTCAAAAAAAAAACAACAAACAAACAAGCAAAAAGTTCAAGAACAAAGCTCTGGACAAGTATTTCCCATTTGATCCATATCAAAGACCCAGATTGCCCCACGTGAAGACATGGGCTTCACTCCCCAAGCCACTAACTCTCTCTCTTTTCCCTATGTCTGTGTCATGTCACATCATCACGTGCATCCTTGTACCTTGAGCCCCGTGCACCGCTAACCAACCCAGCTCGACCACATCGCTCGGTCGGCAACATAGGTCGGTTGGCAAACTAGATCGGTTGGCATCACTAGTTCGGTCGACAACTCTGCCGACAAGCTCGGTCGGTCGGCAACATAGCTCGGTTAGCAAACAAGTTCGGTCGGCGGTCGGCAACATAGCTCGGTCAGCAAACATAGGCCGGTTAGCAAACTAGTTCGGTTGCATCATAGCTTGGTCGGCAACATAGCTCGGTCGGCAAACTAGCTCGGTCGGCAACTTCAGCAACAATCAGACGGAGCCCCTAGCGCCTCCGCCATATCCGAATGGTCTACTTCTCCCTCCTCAAGGACATCATGAGTAAGATATTCAAACTTTTTTTTATCTATGTTGCACATTTCATAACATTTCAGATCAAAAAGCCTCAGCCAAACTGAGCATGAAGACCTCAGCCAGACTGAGCATTACTTAAAGTCTCAGCCAGACTGAGCACGAAGACCTCGGCCAGACCAAGTTACATAAAGCCTCAGCCATACTGAGCACTACTGAAAGCCTCAGCCAGATTGAGCACCAAGGGGAAGTCCTGACCAAATTACTTAAAGCCTCAGCCATACTGAGCACTACTAAAAGCCTCAGCCAGACTGAGCATGAAGACCTCAGCCAGACTGAGCATTACTTAAAGTCTCAGCCAGACTGAGCACGAAGACCTCGGCCAGACCGAGTTACATAAAGCCTCAGCCATACTGAGCACTACTGAAAGCCTCAGCCAGACTGAGCACCAAGGGGGAGTCCTGACCAAATTACTTAAAGCCTCAGCCATACTGAGCACTACTAAAAGCCTCAGCCAAACTGAGCATGAAGACCTCAGCCAGACTGAGCACGAAGACCTCGGCCAGACTGAGTAATTTAAAGCCGTGAGGGGTATTGTAACGACCCCAATACGCGTAGATTCAACTATATCTATTGGAATTGAAGCTAGGTGCACGTAAGGTTATTAAAGGTTCGGTGAATGTTTGTGGAGACTCTCATGTGTTATTTTTGGATTTGGGGATTTTGATTGAGGTGGCAATATGATGGTAAGGTAAGATTGAACCAAAGAATTTGATTCGGATAGTTATTTTACGAACAACTGCCACTCTTTTGCCCTTTTCTTTGTCCACATTTTGAATTTGGATATGAGGTTAGAACCATTGGAAAGCTTATTTCCGGGGCTTCAATTTGGACACAAGAACGACCTAAAACGGAGTCCGGATGGGAAAGTTACACCTGTTTGAAGTTTTGGAATCTGTGCTGTGAGTAGGTCCGCTCGAGCGGGAAAAGGTGCGCTCGAGCGGAGTTTTCGGGACAGCAGCTTTTAAATCGTGATTTTGGATCACTTTTTGATATTTTCTTTCCCCTTCTTCTTTCCTTTTCTCCCTAGTCCGAAACCCTAGCCCTAAACTCTTGAATTCCTTTACTTTGATCATGATCCACCATGATTTTTGGTATCAAGGAGGGAGATTAAGGGAAGATCAACGTTTTTATCCGATTAGAACTTGGAATTGTGAAGGCTCCATCTCTAGCTCACCTTTTTGTTTGATTATTGAGGTAAGGGTTGAATCCACATCAATATTTACAATCATAGTCAGATTTGAGTTATTTCTATTGTTGAATGATGTGCTTTCTATATAGTTGAAGTGTATAGAAGAATTATGAGATTTTTGGGAAGTTTGGGTTTGAATAAGGAGGATTTTGGAAAGTTATGGTTATTTTACATATGAAATTGATGGATTGAATGATTGAAGGCTTAAGGAGGGTTGTGGTTGGTTTATTGGGTGATTTAGCACCTTAATTTGATATTAAGTTTGTCTAGTTTGAAGTTTTGTTTGTATTGTTAAGGATTGGAAAGATTTAGAAAGATTGGAAATCCAGATTTTCAGAATTTTGCTTGGTCCGCTCGAGCGGAGGAAGGACCGCTCGAGCGGGAAAATCGACCTCCCAGTAGTTTTGTATTTTTGTGCAGTCCGCTCGAGCGGCCAAAGTGGCGCTCGAGCGGGGAACCCATTTTTCAGGCAAAATTATTGATTGCTCAGTTTTGAATGTTCAGTCCTCTGGTATTTTTAGAATGTTATTTTGATGACTTTAAGATGATTATAATTCATACGAATGTAATGATTCAATGAAGAATTTCTTAATGATTTAAGAGGGAAAGGGAGTTAAATTGTAAGTTATGTTTGTATGCAGAACGCACTCCGGGAGGGACAAGCGCTCCACTGTAACTCTGTGAGTGATAGTACTACAAATGTACCTTGTTTACCGTTAAGAATATTGTTTACCTTGTTTACCAGGTTGGACTTCTTTTTGTGAACTAATATAGTAATGTATTTGTTGAGTGAGAATTGATGTGAACGTTGAAAGGGTTAGCGCACCTCGGTATGATTCTGAACCTATTCTGTATTTGAGGTTATGGTATCATCCTAAAAATTACCTATACTTCTGTATAAGAATTGTGTTATGAATTGTTCTGATTTACCTTCGGGTTATTGGTAATGTTAAGATTCTGTTAATTACAAAACAAGTATGTCTATGTACAAAGAATCATGAGGAGATATTGTACTATATGTTCTGTTGGCTATTGATAAACAATGTTACCATTCTGTTATCAGCAACGTTCTGTTAAGCTTATGTACTTATGTTATTTATTTGATTAATGGGAAGAATGAGTTTATTGGTATTAATCTGTTCTGATGTTTCTGGTATGGAACAAAGTGCTGTACGGAACGAAGTGCTACACCTTGGTGGGAGCCACCTCTGGAATCCGTACGAGCCACCTCTTGAGTCCATACATCTGTACCTTCTGTGACCACGCTATATGCGTTCTGTACCTTCTGTGACCACGCTATATGCGTTCTGTACCTTCTGTGACCACGCTATATGCGTTCTGTACCTTCTGTGACTACGCTATATGCGTTCTGTACCTTCTGTGACCACGCTATATGCGTTCTGTACCTTCTGTGACCACGCTATATGCGTTCTGTTATTTCTATTATTACTGTTCTGTCTGTTATTCTGTTATTACTGTTCTGTCTGTTATTTCTGTTATTTCTGCTATTACTGTTCTGTCTGTTATTTCTATTATTCCTGTTATTTCTGTTACTTCTGGGCCGATGGCCGTTCTGATATTTCTGGACCTATGGTCGTTCTGCATCTGTAGGCCTATGGCTGTTCTGTATATACTGGGCTTAAAGCCATTCTGTTACGGAAAGTAGACCCATGGCTATTTTGGAATTAATCATGGAATGTAGTTGATAATATGTATCTGCAACTATATGTTTTGATTAGTCAAGTTAAATATCACAATATTTATGTACTATTATTCACTGAGTTCGCTCATTCTGTATTTTGTCTGTCTGTTTCTGTAGGTAGTCAATCGGGAGTTCAGTCCCAACCTGTAAAGCTTGTGTTCCCCTTGTCACCCTTGAGGCGTCCAGGCACCACCTGAAGCCGTTCGTTTGTAAAGTTTTGCCGAGTTTCAATTTATGCATTAGATGTCTATTTTTTTGGGGTTGATTGTAAATAATTCCTTCTTCATTATTATTTTTGTTATGTGCCTATTTGTGGGACTGAGTTGAGACATATGGATGTAAACTGTCTGTATAATATTTACGTAGTGTGATGTTGAGATCCTGGCATGTTAGAAGTAGCTCAATGGATGTTATTCGTTGTATTTTATATTATTGCATGCTTCCGTTCAGGCCCCATAAGATATGTAAAACAGGTTTAGTGTCTGGTTTCGAATGGGTCATGCCCAAACTTTTAGGGGCGGGTTTGGGTCGTGACAGGTATGGTATCAGATCCTACCCACGAAGACCTAGGCCAAACCAAGTTATATAAAGCCTCAGCCATACTGAGCACTACTGAAAGCCTCAGCTAGACTGAGCACCAAGGGGGAGTCCTGACCAAATTACTTAAAGCCTCAGCCATACTGAGCACTACTGAAAGCCTCAGCTAGACTGAGCATGAAGACCTCAACCAGACTGAGCACTACTTAAAGCCTCAGCCAAACTGAGCACTACTTAAAGCCTCAGCTAGACTGAGCACTACTGAAAGCCTCAGCCATACTGAGCACTACTAAAAGCCTCAGCCAAGACCTTGGCCAAACTGAGTTTACAAAGCCTCCGCCAGACTGGGCACGAAAACCTCGGCCAGACCGATTTTACAAAAGCCTCAGCCAAACTGAGCATAAAGACCTTGGCCAAACCGAGTTTACAAAGTCTCAGCTAGACTGAGCATGGAGAAGACTCCAAACCACACAGATAACCACTCCTCTAACATGAGCACAAGTAACAATGAAGGAGTTCAACATCATGACTTGGGACCAAGCTCTAAATATACGTCAGTCTGCTGTCTGCCCTAGATCATTTCTAAGACCCCCACGTGGCAGACCAATCGACCGACCCCAACGGGCGACCGGCAACCATATAGAAAACCTCCATGCAGAAGACCTCCATGAGGATAGCCACCATGCGGAAGACCTCCATGAGGACAGCCACCATGCGGAAGACCTCAATGAGGACAACCACCATACGAAAGACCTCCATGAGGAAAACCTCCATGCGGAAGACCTCCATGAGGACAACCACCATACGGAAGACCTCCATGAGGACAGCCACCATGCGAAAGACCTCTATGAGGAAAACCTCCATGTGGGAGACCTCTATGCGAAATGCCTCAATGTGGAAAACCACTATGCGGAAGACAAACATTTGGGAGGCCACCAGCTGCTCCACAGCTTGAATGCCATCAACATCAAACGGAGACTAAGCACACTGTAAGTGGGCATATATTGCTTTCATGGCTGAAATATTGGCAAAAGCCTCCATCATCACTCTGTTCTGGAGCTTCTCATCGTCATTGTCAGCATACTGAGACCCATCATTGCTCATGTTATTATCATATTTGACTGATGAAGTACCTTCTCCGACCAAAATATTGAACTCTAAAGAAGATCCACCGACATGGCCTACAAAAAGCCAGCTCACCGTTCACACGGACTCACCGAGCACCATCACATTAGATCAAGTAATGGCTCGACGGGGTGTCCAAGCACGCTCACGCAACAACCAATCCCGCTAAGGCACTACAAGAAGGGTCCCAGTGGAGCCTCCTAACCCAAACAATCCATCTCCATACTTCACGAAGAAACGCCGACAGCGTTAACCACTTGATTGAGCAAAACCAAGCCATGTTCCAACGAGAACTACCAGTTTCTACCCCTCCGCCTCTACAAATCGTCCATCAAAATTAGGATCAAGTCCAAAAACAACCGTCCTCAGTAACAATAGGGGCTGCTTCTTCCACCACTCGCTCCGCGAGCAATAGCCGACCATCTAAAATCCATCGACCTACTGCCAAAGAGCACTGGTCGACCACCAAAGTGTTCTGCCAACCTCCAAAACTGCTCGGCCGACCTGCAAGGCTTCCAATAGTCATCAGCCGACCTCCAAAAATTAGCCAACCTCCAAGACTTCCAACAGTCATAATCCAACCCCCCGATCATCAGTCGACCTCCAAAACCATTAGCTGACCGTCCAACGCGCTCTGTAAAACCGAGCGAGACCCTACGGGCTAAACAAACTCAACAAGACTGGGTCTAATTCTACAAGTAAGGTATTCAACTTCTTCTACATCGGCTGGCTGTCCGAAGCGTTAGTTAAACTGAGCCCAAAGACCTCAGCCAAACAGAGTGTAACAAAGTCTCGGCCATCCTGAACATATCAAGACCTTAACTAGACCGAGTATACAAACGCCTCAGCCATATCCGAATGGTCTATTTCTCCCTCCTCAAGGACATCATGAGTAAGATATTCAAACTTCTTTTATCTATGTTGCACATTTCATAACATTTCAGATCAAAAAGCCTCATCCAGACTAAGCATAAAGACCTCAACCGACCTTCCAAAGGCCTCAACCTTGGTTGCATTTCTCTACACAAGGGCTAGTACTTTACATTCCTCACAATTTCGCACATGCCGACTCCTCTCGGTGCACGCAGTCTGCGCCGCTTTGCGCCGGCCCAAAATCTCCAACTTTACTCCCTTTAACTCTCACTACGCCTTGCCTAGTTGGTTTTTGAGCGGTCTTACCTCTATCGCAGCACCCACTCATTTGCTCAATAAATTTGGCCACCATCCCCCTGCCTCCTTCCGTGACTTGGGGAACTACTTTACTCTTTCTCATTCCCTTCGTTGGACTAAAGCTGCACTCGGAAATAGGGGACTACTGATGGGCATAGCCCAAATAAGTAGCCCAATGGGCTGTCCAAACAATTCCTAACCCAACTTAGGTCCAGGGGCCAGACAAGAAGAAGAGACAAGCAACCTACTTCTGTGAGGTCCACGGCATGACAACACTACCATAGACTTACGGCTGATAGAACAGGTCGACTGACAGGGCACGGTAAGCGAAGAGGCCAGAAAGGTATGGAAGAAATCAATATATACAAGTAATCACTCTCTCTCTCTAACTATCTTCTACTTCCTCTCTAAGCAAAAAGCTTCCATTTTTCTACAAGAAACTCATCTAACTTAAACATCGGAGGGTCCTCAAGAAGGAACCCCACCTCCGGGGTCCTTCTGGACGGACTTGGTGCAGGTACAACTGGGAAGACGAAGTTCAATCATCCTGTGGAGCATCCGGACCCTGTCCGACCCATTCCTCATAAAAAAAAAACAACAATTACTAATTAAGGCCGAATTGTATAATATTGAGGCCGTTAATTAGGATCTTTTAACTTTACTTGCTTGTCGAACTGTATATTTTATGTGTGTTTAATGTCAATCAGGTTGTACATAGTCGGAACATAAAAGGGACAAAAATATAGAATCTGGAGAGAAAATAGTTTCCTGCAAATGTGTTGACTTTTCCGCACGTGCGTTGACTTTTCTTGGAAAACGGGCCCGATGTTTTAAACCTGTTTGAAAGGCAGCAGAAGGATAAATAGGCAAGAAGAAAGCTAGATTAGGTTCTGAAATTAATTCCAAGAAGAGAGAGGCTAAGGTTTGGAGGAAAAGGAGGATACTCAAGCTTTCAAGACAACTTCCATGAGGGCTTTCATCTCTCTCATCTCTTCCACCTTTTCCCACTCCTCCATGAGTGGCTAGGTTATTCTTTTCTAGGGTTTTGATGAAACCCTAGCCCTGTAATTCGGTTTTCTTTTTGATTTTTAATTATGTAAAGGTTTGAACATTTATATGGTGTTTTAGAAGTTTCATATATATATATATATGTATATATATTCTCCATTATTTCTTTAAGTATTTGGCTTTCTGTGATTGTTGAATGTTTTTCATATAATAGTTTTCTATTCTTTCACATTCAAGGTATGAGACGAACCATACTACGAGGGACGAGTCGTGTCGCTACCCTAGTTTAGAGTGAACGATTTGTACTACTTGGGATGGTTCGTACCCGTACATTGAATATGATGATTTTCTTGTTGAATGCTTTGAACTTGTAGTTGCGATGCATTATTTCGTTCGAGCCGTCACATAATTGATTTCAATTTGAAACCCTATTTAAGCAACTTGTGGTGAACTCATTGCCCTAAGATTTTTCCCAAAAATTAATATCTCAAACCCTAATTTTAATTGTTAATTTAATTCTTCAATTTCATTTAATTCCTGTTTAGTTATAAAATCAATCTTATCTTTTTAATCAAAATTAATTTAGGAATTTAGCGATTGAATTAGTCTAATTTCACATTTGTTCCTGTGGATCGATACCTGGACTTGCCGTTATTCTAAAAGAATTTGGTATAGTTTAGTGATTTATTTTTGGTGTGTTCAACGACCCATCAATTACATTTAAATCATAATTATTTTATTTTTTTTCTTTTCTTTTATAACTATAAATTAACTACAAAAAAAAAAGTCAAAAATTTATCTCATACAGAATTTTGTTATCCATACTAAAATAATAATAAATTTTTTTTAAAAAAAATCAAATTAAAAAAATTTATCCCAAACAAAATCAAAGTGAATTTGCACCTATGCCTATGTTGGAATTACATCACCAAATTGTAAAAATTAGTTTTGTCCCAAAAAATAAGAATCATATGAAAATTTTGAGTAGTTTTGTATAATTTTTACACATTTACCTTTTAATTTTTTTTTAAAGTAATAAAAGACGCCAATGACAGTTGATAGTGGCGTTGACAACTGTGTTGGATGGCAACGGTAGTGGGTGAACTGAGAAATTATTTGATTGTTTTAAGTTTGAAGGGTTTTTTGTTTTCTAATAATTTTAAATTAAAGTAAAATTATAATAAAGAAATATATATAAAAAAAAAACAAAATATAATGAGAAAAATGTAGTGTAACCATGTCTGTTGAAAATTTCCAAAAGCTACCCATTTATTTGTAATATATGGAAATTCTACCATACACACTCTTTAAAAATGTGGATCATATATAGCTCTAGTTAAAACATAAGCACCTTTATATGCATCTCTAATTTATTTTTTTTAGTTATAACATTATTTTATTATAACTAATGAGATCTTTGATTATAGCTCATGTGATGTTTGGCTATGATTTTTTTTTTTTTTTTAGTTATGATTAAAAAAATATAAAATTATGCAATTTTATCATTTAGTTATAAGAGCCTTATTTGGAAAGAACGTTAGGCTAAAATAGTCCACTAAAAGATAAAATAGTCTGAAATAGTCAATAAAATAAAATGTTATATCTAACTCATAATTATTTTATTTTTTCTCTTATAATTATAAAATAAAATAAAAAAACAAAACAACTTTTTAAGCATAATTTTTTTAACTAGACTAAAATAACTAAAAAAAAATTGAATAACTAATTAAAATGATCAACTTGTGAAAGTATATACTCCCTCCATCTCAAAATAATGGTCCTTTTGGGAAATCTAACTTTTTTATAATATAATTATTATATTTTAAAAATATTAATTTTCTAAAATTACTCTTTGATAGTATATTTTTTGAGAAATATCAATTGATATAATTGTATTTTTTGAGTTATTAAATTTAAAAATATGACAAAATAATAAATTCATATTATTTTATTTCTTAATTTTTCAAAAATAACAAATATTTTAGAATAATAAAAAATAAAATAAAGACTTATATTTTAGGATCTAGGGAATATATGGTACACCATATTGAAGTAGCGTATATCAAAAGGAAAAGGTGTGTATGATAGCCATTATTAAATCAAATTGGTGAATTCTGTACGAAAAAGAAGCGAAACACCTGACAAGGTAGAGGAATGGACATGCTCCTCCCCTCAATGCTGGAGCAGCTAATGATGTTGTACCACGTGTTTTCTGTTTTGTACGAGAACTAGCTAAAGGTTGCCAACAAAGGAATGTGACAAGTGGTGTCTTCCTTCCGGATGAGTTAAGTTTAGGTCTATTTTGATAACAAAAATGATTTAGACCTCTAAAAATAGACCATTAATAGAGTATTAATTTGTCTTTTTCTTCTCAATTTTTTGTCTTTTACTTCACTATTTTTTTTTTTTTTAATGGGTGGACAGCTCATTAGAGCTGCACTGTAGCAGCTCTAATTAGAGCTCTACAGCATGACTGTTTTGATAATGGGCTCTGCTAGAGAGCTCTAATTAGAGCTGCTCAAAAGCAGCTCTAATGATCTGTCACCATTTAAAAAAAAAAAAAAAAAAACAAACAGAGGAGGTAAAAGACAAAATATGAGGGGGGAAATGACAAATTAATGCCCCTTTAGAGCTCTAAGTTTAGAGGTCTCAATCATTTTTTTTTGATAATTAAGAAAAAAAAATTATTAATTTATTTAGATCAGATTTTTTTTTTTTTTCTTTTACATTTAAAAAAAAAAAATTAAAAAGTTCATTTTTTTTTTTACTTTTCAAATGTTGATGGATCAGTAATTGATAGTGTTGGTGAGGCAGGGGCTGGGGGCCTTCCAAGATCGAAAACTGGGTCATGGCTAATGGGTTCTAGACATTTTATTAGCATTTTCTTAATTCTTATCTAGTTGTGAGCTATTTGGGTTGGACTTCAAATTGCTTGGAATGAAGGTTTCCACTTCATCATTGTAGAATTTGAATCCAAGTAAGCTCCCTAGGCTATCACCATGGCTGATCAGCTGGATCTTAGCTTCAATCTATGTGAAGAGTTCAATGATAAGATAACAAAGAATTGACAATGCCATCTTCAATTTAGTTGGTGAAAAGCAAACTCATGCGTAAATTGTTTAGTCAAAGAAACTCGGAGTCTAGTTCAAACAAAACAAAAAAAGAAGAAGTTAGGAGTCAGAGAATTGGTCTACAACTCCTTCGACAAGCTCCACTTTCTATTTTGGGAACCCCAATAAAAAGTCACGTTTTGTGGCCTCACAAAACGCCAAATTGCGTTTTTGCTCATTTGGGATGCGGCCAAAAAGTAGGTTGGAAAATTAGGTAACTACCCTCCATGTTTACATCTTGAGGATTAGGGCAAAATGTAAATTTTCTAAGTTGAGTGAGGGTATTTTAGTCATTTTAGTGTGATGTGACATCATAAATAAATATTAATAATTTTTGTTTTTATCAACTTCCCAAATTATTTTCTAAAAAATTTGATTAAAAATAAAAAAATTACTTTTTACCATTTTCTTAAAATACGCATTTGTCTCTATTAAAATAGCATATCACCCGTGCTATGCACGGGATTAAATTTAAAAAAAAAAAAAAAAAAAAAACCATTCATAGTTATATCAAATATATTTTTAAATTGTTAGCATAAAATATATGTAATTTTAAAAGAAAATATTGACATTGCGTAATTAAAGTAATAAAAATAAGAATTTATTACATTTCTTCGAAATTCACTGAATAAGAAAAACAAAAAATAACTAAAATCTAAATTGTTGTGAGCTTTCCATTAGCATTCTTGCATTGTCAACATGATGGTTAGTATTATAATTAATGAATAACACATATATTATGTATTTATAAAATGTTATAAAAATGTTATACTTACATTTTTTTTTTTTTTACTTTCTGAAAGGTATAGACATTCTTCAGACCAATCTATATTTAAAACAAAGGTCACGCACGGTGCACAATCTAGTTGACGTGGCATTGTTGGTACAGGTATGATAAATGCATAGGCACGGTCTTGGCATGACGCAATATAATCTTTAATCATTCTAACGCCTTTATTCGATAAAATTTTGGAATTATAACTTCGTGTTTGAAAAAGTAAGAATAAGTTATTTATAATAAATTTTATAATTTTCTATCTTTGATCTCATATTCTTCAAATATGATGGTTGATATTGCAAAATAAACTCTGCCCGTTTATCTTGAACAGTGAAATTTATTGAACCAGTTCTGTCTTTGACCACAAGGTTAACATTGTATCTTATCAATCAAAAAAAAAAAAGGACACTTGTTAAAAAGAAATATTGTACCTAATAAAAAATCAAAACACTTGTTAAGTTTGAATTATTATTGTACATAGTAATTATTTACCTAAAGAAAATTACCTTGTTATAATATCAATATCATCATGTAGGCCGTGACGACAAACAATGTGACCATAATGATATTTAAAAAAACAATGTGACAAATTAAGTGAATTGATAGTTAAAAAAAACACAATAATTTTTTTTTCAAAAAACACAGTGAGTTAAAAAAATTAATTACAATTTTTTTTTTTCAAAATACAATCTAATCATTATCAATAATTGATACTTTAAAAATCAAATCAGAAAAAAAATCATATTAAATCACAAATATTTTTATGCTATCTAACTACAATCATATTTTTGTCATAAATAATTGTAAAGAAAAACCATTAAAACAGTAAATAAAAGATTAAATCACATTTAAAAAAAAAGAACCATTGAACAAACTACAATCACATCACATTTTTCCCATAATAAAATAAATAAATAAATGAAAAAAAGAACCATTGACTAACTACAATCACATTAAAAAAAAGAACCATTGAACTAATTACAATAACATTTTTTCTTTGTGAGTGTTTATGTTTATCTAACTTCAATCATATTAAAAATAAAATTAAAATAGTAAATAAAAAGATTAAATAACGTAAAAAAAAAAAATCATTGAACTAACTACAACAATCATGTTAAAAAAAAGAGCCATTGAACAAACTACAATCACATCACATTTTTTCCATAATAAAAAAAATAAATAAATGAAAAAAAGAACTATTAAACTAATTACAATCACATTAAAAAAAAAAGAATCATTCAACTAATTATAATCACATTTTTCTCTTTGTGAGGATTTATATTTATCTAATTTCAATCATATTAAAAAATCAAAAATAAAATTAAAATAGTTAATAAAAAGATTAAATAACATTAAAAAAAAAACTATTGAACTAACTACAACAATCATATTAAAAAAAAGAGCCATTGAAAAAACTATAATCACATCACATTTTTCCCATGATAAAATAAATAAATGAAAAAAAAGAATTATTAAACTAACTACAATCACATTAAAAAAAAAAAAAAAGGAATTATTCAACTAATCATAATCACATTTTTCTCTTTGTGAAGGTTTATATTTATCTAACTTCAATAATATTAAAAAATGAAATTATAATTTTTTATTCGCTAGACAAATCACAAATATTTTTATGCGCTATCCAACTATAATATTAAAACAGTAAACAAAAGGAAAAGTCAAGAAGGAGAAAACAAAAAGGAGACTTACTGTTTGCATACGTGGTCACTGAAGTTGAAAGTGTAGAAGTGAGAAATCAAGAAGGAGAAAACAAAAAGGAGACTCACTGTTTGCAATAGGTATGTGAAAAGTTAAAAAGAGTGTGTATTGGAGAAGTTAAAAAGACTTGGAAGAATTTAATAAATGCTAAGTTTTTTTTTTCAAAAAAAAATAAAAAAAATTAAGAAATTAAGGTTTAGATAGTGGAACTCCCACAAAACTTGATATAGGTATTTATATTTGTTTTAATTTTTTTTAATATACAAATTATTTATTTTGGAAAAGGTACTGCAGTAATTATGAGAGAAGTCAAAAAAGTATTGTCAGTTGAGAGAAGTTAGGATTGGCATATTGAAACTCTCACAGGCCTTGGGGTTAAAAATCCCATTTTACTTAATATATAGTATAGATAATTATCAATATATGTGAATTGCGATTTTTAAATGTCTTCTTTTTTTTTTCTTTTTTATATTATATTAAAATTTAATATTTTGATAATAATCATATGTGTTGGACTTTTCAAGAAATTAAATGTCTTCTTTTTTTTATTATATTATATTAAAATTTAATATTTTGATAATAATCATATGTGTTGGACTTTTCAAGAAATTTTTTTTTATGCTTGTTCTTAATGCATTAAAGTGTTATTATGAGAGATAATAATCATATGTATTGAGACTTTTCAAGGAATTCATATGCTGGATTTCAAAGAATTTTTTTTATGATTGTTTTTAATACATTAAAGTGTTATTATGAGGATAAGACTTGGGGTTAGAAGAAGTTAATAAATGTTAAATTTTTTATTTTTTTAAATTAAAAAATTAAAAAAATTAAATTAAAAGATTAAAACTCTTACAAAATTTAAAATTAAAAACCTTCTTTTACTTAATATATAGTATAGATAGAGATGCTGAGGGGGTAGAAAGAAACCCCTCGTTCAACTATGTAGTTCCTTATTCTGGCCTTTTTAAAGAATTTATTTTTTTTTGATAATATAATTATTACATTTGAAAAAAATTAATTTTTTAAAATTATCCTTTTAATAGTACATTTTTTAAAAATATCAATATCATAATTATATTTTTTATATTATTTATTAATTTAAAAGAAGGGTAAAATAGGAAATTTTTATTATTTTTGTACTTGATTTTTGAAGAGAGACTAATATTTTGAAACAATAAAAAATGAAATAAGAGACTAATATTTTGGGACAAAGAAAGTATTAATTATTAGATATGTGACATATCAAAAGTTGGCACCAATCATAACATATTATTATTGATAAAATTATGAGAATATTTTGGGGGTTTGAAACATTTTTTTTTTTGGACTTTTCTTAAGTGTGCAATTGCACACCATGTGCCACTTACACAAAAAGTGTAAGTGTAAGGTGTAAGTGTAAGTGTAAGGTGTAAGGTGTAAGGTGTAAGTGGGTTGCATATGGTGTGCAACCTCAAAAAAGGTGTAAGTGTAAGGTTTAATTTTTCACAAAAGGTGTAAGTGTAAGGTGTAAGGTGTAAGGTGTAAGTTGCACACCATAACCAAACCCTTTTTTTTTTTTAAATTAGTAATAAAGTGTGCTTTCACAATGAATAATGTTATATGTATCAATTAATGTATTAACTAGTGTATCAATTGATGATGTGACATATTTTAAGAAGTTTTTGGTATTTATAATTTATGTAGTGAGTGGGTCAATAATAATGTCATAACTAGTGTTGATTAGTTAATACATTAATTGGTGCATGTAGCACAACCGTTTCACAATAGGCTCTTTCAGACTAAAAGTCAAAAAAAAATTATAAAATAGTGAATTTATTTATTTATTTTTATGCACGCCATTTAAAAAAATTTAAAAGTCAATTAAAATAGTTAGGAGTTGTTTGGGATGACCTAAATAAGTGCACTTTTTGTCTTTTTATGAAAAGATATGTAAAAAAGTAGAGAGGTGATGTAATGAAAAAAAGATAAAAAGATGGATTATTTTGTAGTAGCCAAACTTGGCCTTAATTTTTAAAATGAGAGGTATTTCAGGAAAATGATTAAAAGTTACTTTTTTGAATTTTTTAAAAAAACGTTAAAAAAATATGAGAAGTGATGTGACCCAAAAGGTTAAAAGTTGACTTTTGATTTTTAACCAACATGCCAAAATTTAATTGTCATGTTTGTTTGGACAGATTAAATTAAACAAATTAATATTTTTAATAGTTTTAGAATTATCAATCTTTTTAGATTATGTATCCTGTTCAAGGTTTGGTTTGACTTAGGATTATAAGGTTGGATTGATAGTTTAAATCTCTCTTTTAGTCCTTTATTTTGTATCCCATCCGTTTTTGGAATTCAATGTTTGGTTTCAAAAAATTAAGTCTAGTTTTTAAATTTTTTTATTTTTTTTTGTATTTTTTTTGTGTTTAGTGATTTTTTTGATACTTTATGATTTTTTATTTTTATTTTTTAGATATACCTAATCTAAATACACTTAAAAAGTATAATACGCGAAAAAAGCTTAAAGAATTCACCAAATGCAAAAAAAATATGAAAATTCAATATATTTTCGTATTTTGTTATATTCAATGATTTTTTTTAAAGATTTTTGTACAATTTTAAATTTTTTTTTAAAGTATATTAAGATTAAGAGATTGTTTGGGATGATCAAAATAAGTATACTTATTTAATAAATGCACTTATTTGGGTCACACTATCACTCTACTTTTCTGTATATCTTTTTGTAAAAAATGAAATATATATATATATACTAAATAAGCAAACCCCAAACAAACCCTAAGTGGATCTAAATTTTTTTTAAAAAAAATTGATTAAAATATTTTAATAAATCATTAAAAATAAAAAAATATAGATGAATTGAAAATTCAAAAAATTATTTTTAAAAGCTCAAAAGCAAAGAGGTCTCCTATATGGAAAATACTATGTCCGGATAGTACTTACCCAAAAAAATGGGGATGGACTATTAGTCCAACCTCGATTTTCTTAGCAAAACATCAAATGATGCATTTTGTTAGATTATTAATCCAATAACATGGTCTAAGTCTGTTGAAACAAACATTTTAGTACTCAACATAGATCATGTTTGCTTGAGAAAAATGATATATGAGACTATTAATTTTATGGGAATACATTTGTCTAAATTTTTAAATTTTAATTTAGTAATGTGTATTTATGTTATATTAAAGTGTATTGAGTTTCATAATTTTCTAATTTTAACCTAATAATTAAATTAGATGTGTTTAATATTTTTATTTTTAGCTTATTATTTAAAATTAATAAATTTTAATACTCCTTAGATAAAATAAACATGGGTAAATTACACTTACACTCCCTGAGGTTTGGGTTTAATACATATCACCTCCTGACATTTGGAAAATTACACTAACCCTCCTGTCATTGTAATTATTTAGATGGAATGAAGATATTGATGAACTCATGCACTATCTCTTTTCTTAATTTGCTTTACTTCTTCTGTTTTTTTTTTTTTTTTTTCCTTTCCTTTGCTTTACTTTTTTTTTTTCAATGTAATTTTCTCTATTTTTCTATTAGGAGTTGTTATTTTTTATATAAGCAGGAGGGTTTGTGAAATAAGACTACTAATCACAAGAGTGAGAATGTAATTTTCAAAACGTTAGGAAATGAAATGTAATTGGACCAAATCTGAGGGGGTATCAATGTAATTTACCCAATAAACATTATTAATTAGTTCTTATCAAGTGTCCCTAAACACTTGTTAGCATGACCCAATTACTAATTCAAGAGATTTAAATGTGTTATAAAATTATTAGACATCCCATTAATTGACACTTGTAAATTTGAATTTCATTTTCTTTTATTGAACACCCCAATTAAAACCAACCCAACCATTTACACAGCCAAGCACACATTTCACTACCTCTAAAAGATTTCACCCCGAATTAAAACCAACCCAACCATTTACACAGCCAAGCACACCTTTGTTACGACCTTTCGAAGATGGGCACTAGAAATATGGTTAAATTTAACCTAGGAGGTTTGACTGAGTGGAAGAAAGGGAACCAAAGAGTTTATCATTAAATAAGTCGTAAGGTTGAATCTTACGAAAGTTACGTATTTCAAAGCTTCGGGTTGATCCTTAGCTTCAGAGTCTTAGAATTAGTTGAGGTGTTGATAAGTTGGTTCGAAAACTCAATTATATGTAAATAGGATAAATCACACTTTACTTCCTTTATGTTTGACTCATTTATCACTTTGGCCCTTTATTTTTAAAATTTTTCCGAGTTTATTCTTAAAGCTAACTTCTATTACAAATTAGACAGAAAATGACATATTGACAGTTATATGGTATAAAAATATTTTATTTTATATAATTTACATATTTGACACAAACTCAAATCCTAATATAATAATATATTCTTTATGTTCTGTGATAGTTATCGTGGCATTTTTTGTTAAATTTTGAACAAAAATTAATTTTACTAGGATAAAATTACTGAAGTTGACTCCAAAATGAGCTTACTAACCTCAAACGCTCTTTCAAATTAAGACTTTGTTTGGGAAGGACTAAGGCCTCGTTTGGGAACATGCTAATTTAGTAACTTTTTGGCTATTTGGCTAAAATGTGATGTAAAAAAAACTAGTATGTTTGGGATGACTTTTTGGCTTTTTACGAAAAGATATGCAAAAAGTAGAGAGAAAAAGGAATCTTTGACTTTTTGGTATGAGTTGTTGGCTTTTTGACTTTTTTAGTAACTTTTTGACTTTTTGGCTAAAATAGCCTCTTGCCAAACGAGGCCTAAGTGGCTAAATTAGCAAAAAAAATACAAAATAAGCTAATTTAGCTAATAAGATAAAATGTCATATCTAAATCATAATTATTTCATTTTTTTTCTCATAACTATCAGATCCAAATTAAAAAAAAAAAATAAAGCCAATAAAAAATCAAAAAGTTAGGCTAAATTAACTCTTTCCAAATAAAGGCTGAGATGACTAACTTTTACTTATAGGATTGGCTTATCTCAAATTAGACAATGTGTACCTGATAGGAATGAAAAATTACAAAACAATCCATAAATTTTGCTTATAAATAGAGGGGCCGAAAAGTAATTTCATATGAAACATATTAAGGGTTGTTTTGAAAAGTAGCTTATAAGTTGATTTTTTTTTTTGTTTGTTTGTTACAAAAAAAATGTACAAAAATACAGAAGTGAAACCTAAATAAGTCAAAAAAAATAAAAAATTAACTTATAAATCACTTTCCAAAAGAGACCTCGACCTCATTTGGAAAGAGGGTTAAAAGCTAAAAGTCAATTTTTAATTCATTTTTACTCATATTACTTCTCACATATTTTATATATTTTTTCAAAAAAATTCAAAAAATTAATTTTTAATCATCTTCCCAAATCCCCCTTAATTGTCCAAAAGATCTCACCAAAGGCATTAGAATCTAAAAAGTCGGAAGGGTATTATTGGTAAACAAGGGCAAAATGGAAGCTATTTTGTGTACAGTGTTTTCAATGTTTAAATGACCCTGTCTAGAGGCAATTTGACTATAATAGTCCAAGATAAAATAGACTAAAATATTTAATAAGATAAAATGTTACATTTAATTCATAATAATTTTATTTTCTCTCTCACAACTATTAAATTAATTATAAAAAAATCAACTATCACCCCAAACACAACTTTTTTAATATGACTAAAATAATTAAAAATATCAATTAGTCAATTAAAATAATCTATTCCCAAATTCTAATTTCATATGAAACATGTTAGTTGTCCAAAAGATCTCACCCAAAGGTATTTGACTCTAACTTTTGAATTCAATTTTTCTTAAATTGAATTTTTTGTTTTCCTATATTTTTTTTTATTTTTATCGAATTTTTTTAATATTTAAACAAAATTTTTTTTTAATATTTTAGACACACTTAATATAAATACAATTAAAAAGTATAATATTTGTGAAAAAAATTCATTAAATGAAACTTGTTGAATGATTTAGATTATTAAAATGAGACCTGTAATAAACTCCCACAGACCCAATAATACTCTCCAATCCCAATCTGATAACGAATTGGCCATACCCATTATTTATGTCCTTATACTTATCAGTGGACTGTATAAATTCATTCTCTCTCTCTCTCTCTCTCTCTCTCTCTCTTTCTCTCTCTCTAGCCGACCATTTTCTCTCTAAAACTTCTCTGTCGTCTCCGTTTCCCACCATCTTCAGTGGCCGCCGCAAAATGAGGAGCAGCAACAACTACGAAACTTTTCTATAAGAAACTCCGATCTCCACCGTCTTCAATGGCCGCCACAAAACGAGGAGCAGCAGCTATGAAGCTTTTCTATGAGAAGCTCTAATCTGCTTTTCCACTACCTTGTTCTTTTCCAATGGGTGGGTAGAGTAGTTTAAAATTATTACTATTATTATTTTTACTTACATCCTGGTTTATATGTGTAGGTCTGATGGTGAGCTTTAAATTGACCAAACTCATGTATTAAAGAACTGGTGAAGAAGAGAATGGAGGAAAATCAAAAGAAAACAGAGGCGGGTAGTGGTGAGGAGAAAATGAAGGAGTAAAGAAGCCAACGGCAACGATGAGTAAGTATTATATGTATATGTATATGTATCTGTATTTAGAGTTTGATTTGACGTTGATTTTATTGCTGATAGAAGTATTTTTTTTTTTTTTGGGTGTGGGTTTTACTTTTACAGATCCGGTGGAAATGACGTCAACCTTTCTAGTTCTCCAAGGCATTGTGGATTCCGTGATAAAGGATACATCTACTGTTCATTCCGTTCGCAAAGAAATAGTGGAGAATGCTGCGTCTATCCTATGGAAAATAGAGGCGGGAGCGGATGTCAGAGAGCAGAAAGCAGACGTCTCTTCTATATTGAAGGAGTTTCGCTTCGACATTGCAAAAGTGGGGGCCATAGCTTCCAAGCTTAATGCCGTCGATGTTAAACTTGAGACTCTTATGGGTAATTTTAACATTCTGATCCCCCCACCCCAACCCCCTCTATTGCTGTTGCAGTACCTCCCACAACCTCATCCACCGCACCACTACCACTACCCTACCACCACCTCCAACCTCATCCACTACACCACCACAACCACCATCACCACCTCCTACTAACTAACGGTGATGGAAATGGTTGTGATTAGGTTTTTATGTTATTGCTGCTTATGGATATGATGATTTTTTTTTTTAGAAGACAAATGGATATGGAGATGTGTTTTTTTTTTTTTTTTTTGGCTCAAGAAATGAAGATGTTGAATTTTGCTTTTGGTGTTGCCTCCTTAGCTTTTATTCATCTACATAATTATCTTTTAATACAAAGCAAATCATCCGAAGAGTATCTGGAGGGAGGATATATATGATGTTAATTAGAAGGAAAATGATTTCATTTAAAATTACTCATTTAGGATAATGTGTAATGTACTATAAAAACTAGTTTTCGAAACTCTTTATTCTTAGTTGATAGTATTAACCTTGTTTGGTTTGAATCTCTCTTCTTTTTTCTTTCTTTTTTTTTAGAAGGGGTTTGAATCTCTTTTTGAAAATTTAATTTAATGTAATTTTTTTTTCCCACTCTTTGGATCTTTTTTTTTTTTTTTAAATTAAAGAAAAATGGATATGGAGATTTTTTTTTTTTGGTTGAAGATGTTGAATTTTGCTTTTGGTGTTACCTCCTTTGTTTTTATTCATCTGCATAATAATCTTTGTGCTCGTTTGGTAATGACTTTATTAGTTGATTTTTTAGTTTTTTTTTGACTTTTTAGCCTGAGATTTTTTTTTTTTTTTTTGGTTTGGTTTTCTTGTTTGGCTTTTTTGGCTTTTAGTTTTGTTTTGGGCACATTTTTTTTTTTTTTTGACTTTTTAATTTTTTTTTGTCCTTTTATAGTTTTTTAACCCAACTCAAAAACCAAACGACCCCTTAATACAAAGCAAATCATCCGAAGAGTATCAAGAGGATATATGGTGTTAATTAGAAAGAAAATGATTTCCTTTAAAATAACTCATTTAGGTGGTGTTTGGTTTTCATTTTTGGTTAAATAATCACAAAAGGACAAAAAAAAAGTCAAAAAATCACAAAAATAAAAAAAATCTACCATTCCAAAGCTAAAAAGCCAATCAAGAATACCAAACGAACAAAAAAGTCCCAAGTTAAAAAAGTCAAAAAAATAAAAAAATCAACTAAAAAAGTTATTACCAAACGATGGCTTAGGATAATTTGTTGTGTCCGGCAAAAACTCATTTCCGAAGCTCTTAATACCCACAATTCTTAGGTGATAGAATTCAACTTGTTTGCTTTGAATCTTTTTTCGAAAATTTAGTTTTTGCTTTTATCAAAATTTTTAAAGATTTTAAGTAGCTTTTTTTTAGATGCACTTAGATATTTTTAAAAATTAGGATGAATTGCACTAATAGTTCCTATAATTTGGGATTTGTGTAACTTTGGTTCTAGCATTTTAATTGTGATACATTTGAATATGAATTTTGAATTTCGTTTCAAATAAGAACATTTTAAAATATATTTTTCTTTGCAAACAAAATTTTTTTCATTTCAAGGACAAAATCATTAATTTAATAAAATATAAATTAGTTTGACAAAAATAAATGTTAAAAAGGCATTTTCGAATTTTTAAAAATTATTTTTGCACACCAAAGATAAAATTATATAAAAATGATAAATTTTTTACATTTTTATATTTTACTAAATTAATTTTTAGTATGTTTTTGAATAATGATAATGTAATGGATGGTTGCTTTTGTTGATATTTTTGAACGGTTATCATATAATAAATGATTATTTTTGTTGTTAATAGATATTTTTCGATAATTATTAGGCTTTTAATGTATAATTGATATGTTTAATATATGAAATAGTTTGAAAAAAATAAATATAAAAAATACAAATTATTTCTACCCTCTCAAAAGATAAAATTATATAAAAATGATGTATTTTAATTTTTTTTTTCTGAAAATTAGACCAAATAGAATTTTATAACCAAGAAAATATCAGCATTATTCATTAAAAAAAAATCATTACATTTTGGACAACATACAAATTAACCAACACAAAATAAGTTGCATGGCGATTTTGCCCTTGAAATATACCATTTGGTAAGGAAATATTTTTAATTGTTCTTATTGGAACAAGATTCAAAATTTAAAATCAAATATATCACAATTAAAAGTGATGGACTAAAATAACACAAGACCCAAACTATAAAGACTGTTAGTATAACTTGCCCTAAAAATTAATAAATACAAAAAAATACAAAAATATATTGATGTGGAGATGTGGTTTGGAAATACCCTTTGGCCTAAGCAGACTCCCTTGATCCTCGAGTTTGTACCTGAAATGAGAATGAACAATTTGGTCAGGAGTGCCAGAATTAGCATTCTGACGAGCAAGTTTATATTCACTCTAGTTTTTCTTATCTCTCCAGTTATCTTTTTTTTTACATACCTCACTTTGGCGAATGCTGCTTCTTTTTATATCACTCTGCTGGGCCCACTTTCTAATCATGGACAACTTGTCCTCACAACTGGCCCCCAGTCGTTCCACAGGTCATATGTACTATTCGACTCTCAAGCTAGATTCTTAGGATTATTTTGGGATGATGGTTATAATCAGTTTTTTGATAAAAAGCTGATTAATCAGCTTTTTATGAGAGAAGAAAGTGGGTTATAATCTGAGAAGTAAATTATAACCCACTTCCCAAAAGACTTAATCGGTTATGGCCGACTTACCTCATTCATCTCGGCTGGCAATCTTGTCTTGAGGAGTCATTATGAGCCAACTTGTATATGGCTCATATTTATGTAGGGCATCTCCAATTCGGCCACCACAATTGAATTTTTATTTTGTTTTATATATTTTTGGTGTTTGATGAATTTAATCCAAAAATAAACCCATAAATATTTAAAACAAATGTGGACCGAAAACCCTGGTCACTGGAATAAACAATAAACCTCAGAGAATTTTGGTTGTATACCGACTAACAAATTATAATATGGAGCAGGGGTGCAAATGATTGATTTACCATAAGGTTTTGCTTGTTTAGACGTAAAATATTTAATAAAAAAAATTCTTATAAATTGATTTTATATAGAAAAAATATTTTTCTTTTTCTTTTTCGGCATTTGGTTAACACTTGAAACAAAAATATTTTATTGCCTAAAAGAGAAATTTTAATTCAATAAAGTGTCATTTATGACTTTTTAGTGAATTAGATATTTATTTAAAAATACTAAATGTGTTGAAAAGGTAGTGAGAATTGACTTACAAAAATTTTAAAGGTAAGTAATTTTTGAGAAAATGATGCAAAAATATTTTTTTTAAAATTGTTACACTTACTTTTTGTTCAGCTAAATAACGGGAAATGAGTAAAATATTTTTGAATTTTTTTTACGGTAAAACAAATGGAATCTAAATGTAATTTTTTTTTTGTTACAAATTATCCAAATTTATTTTATTTAAACTATCCAATTCCATTATGACAAACATACTCATTAACAGCAACCTAATAAAAATACCTCAAGTGTAATTCAAAGAAAAATAGTCAAAGTATATTTAATTTTAACAATTTTTTTCTACAAATTTAGAATTTTTTTATGTTTGATTTGAAAATATATATTTTTAGTTCCTTTTCAAAATTATGCATTGCAAAGATTTTTATTTGTTTCAATCAAGTCAAGTTTTAGAATTTATTAAAATAATAAATATCAAAACGAAATCAAAAGAAAAAATGCAGCTATGCCAATGTAAAATAGGGTTGTTTTGGGAAGATGATAAAAATTGATTTTTTGACTTTTAACCAAGTTTTTGATTTTTTTAGACAAATGATTTGGGAAGTTGATAAAAAGTGACTTTTGACTTTTTTGATTAATATTTGTTTATAATGTCAAATCATAATAAAATGACCAAAGTATCCTTAGCCAATTAAAAAATTACACATTTTCACCCTTTCATTTTTCACCTATGGAGGGTAATTTCGTAATTTTTCTTTTGACTTATAACCAACCTCCCAAATCAATTTATGGCAAAAAAAAGTCACTTTTTGCGTTTTGGCAAAAAGCCAAAACGTCACTTATAACTTTCTTCCCAAAATAGTTAAAGTATATTTAATTTTAACAATTTTTTTCTACAAATTTAGAATTTTTTTACGTTTGATTTGAAAATATATATTTTTAGTTCCTTTTAAAAATTATGCATTGCACAGATTTTTATTTGTTTCAATCAAGTCAAGTTTTAGAATTTATTAAAATAATAAATATCAAAACGAAATCTAAACAAAAAATGCAGCTATGCCAATGTAAAATAGTATATGATTATTTATTTATTTAAATAAATAATATATTCTTTTCAAGGAATGAAGTCAAATGCAGGAGTGACAACTTTGGTCAACACTGTCGTGACATTAATAGGAGAAGTCATTTGGGTGTTTTGGGACATTGGTCCTGTTTGATAGAGCAGTGAGACAATATTTATAACTTATATTTTAACAGTTTATATCTTATAATTATGAACATAAGCTGATTTTTGACTTATAAATTAAGTTTCTCCTGCCCCACTCAAAGAATAAATTAATTTTTGACTTACAAAAAGGTATAAGCTATATTGTTAAGCTAAACCAAACACATCAAAATAGTTTAAATTAAGTTGAAAATTGAAATAAACTGAAATTAAACTGTACCAAACAGAGCCATTGTCAAGTGATAGTTCAAATTGTATGTGATTGGTTGAGATAAGGGCTTTTATTACTTTGTAAAATATTTTAGACCCACATAAAATCTCACACAATATAATTTACAATGATATAATAAAATATATATTAATTTTTAATTAATCACTATTTAATTGTGTAAGATTAACTTCTTTTTAATATGATCAAATTAAAAATTTTAATTATAAATATATACCATCACTCTATTATTTTTGTATTGAATTTTAACAGATTTGGTATTAAAATGTGACGAGCTTTCTGTGGCATTACTTGGTCACACTCACCTAGAGTGATTTGGTGGTTGGGCTGAGCAAGAAATCTATGAAATCCGTAATTCGATTCAGTTTAGTCCAATTCGATAGGTTTGGATTGGTTTTTTTAATCCGTGGTTCGGTTCCGGATTGAAGAATTAAAAATCCGTAGTCCACGGATTGGTTCTGGATTGAACCCCACGGTTCCGGATTGAAACCGATCCGAACCGTATGCAAATAGTCTATATTTTTATTATACATTCTCCCTCATAGTATTTTCTCTTATTTTATATAAAACCTAAACTCAAACCTAAATCCGTATAATATCTTCTTTTATTACTTTTGTTCGTTAGTTTTTAGTTTTAATTTATAATGGTCTAAATTTTTATGGTGATACCAGTTTTTGTTGGTTGTTTAACTTTTGGAACAGTATGTTGCTATTATAGAAAAACATGTTATTATTGTGGAACTAATATAACACTGTGTTTATGTTTTTATGAAATTAAAGTGTTATATATATATATATTATTTTGTTATTTAATTATGTGAATCTGTGGTCCTAAACCGATCCAATTCGTGTTTAAATAGATTGGTTCAGATTGGTTCCATGATTTAAACGGATTGGATTGGTTCTAATTTTTCAAGAACCGTAAATAACGGATTGATCCTAGTTTTACCCCAATCCAATTCAATCCGGACCATGCTCACCCCTATTTGGTGGGGACTCATGACCTGAACAAATTTTTTTTTATATTCTTTTAGGTTAATGGCACTTTGTCCTTTTTGCACTCTTGTTGAAATTGTAGTTTGCCTTTATGAAATTGGAAATGACACTTTACATTATAATTTTGTAAAATTTGCATTTTGATACTTGTAAAATAAAAGGCGTCACCCTTAGTTAAGTTACACTTTTTTGATGCACAAATTAACCAATTTAACAATAATGTAGGCATGATAATTTTGGAGTCTAACAAAGTAATTAATGAAGGAAAAATATCAATGGAAGTGGTGGTAAAAAATGATAGAAAGTAGAGCTAAGTTGGTTGTTTGGTTTGGACAGCTTCTAATAAAATTGATATATTTGCGAGAAAGAGAGAAAGAAAGATGATAAGGGGATCTTTATGTTTGGAGTCCATCTTTATTTTTATTTTTATTTTTTTTATTACAACTTGCCTTATAAAATTTTAATTTTATTCTTATTTATAAGCCTTAACCATATTTTGGTCACCTTCGATCCATTCTCTCTACTTTCATCTACTCATTTTTAGCATTTTTTAACTACTCTCAGCCCTCGACAACCTCTCTTTATTACTTTATGCCCTTCTTTACCACCTCATTCAATCCCTCTTTGCCACCATGCAACTTCTCTCCTCTCGTGATCGTTATTCCTTTGTAACTCTATCAATCTTCAATATATATTTTTTTTGTTATTCTTTCATCTCACCCCATCTAATGCAATCTCATTCATTCTCTCTCTACTTTTATAATTACCTTTTAACTCTTCATTGCTATTGTAATTTTGAAAGATTTCCGACTGTCCGACAATAACTTCTTATTTTTGTCACTATTAGGTAATTTTATTATTTTTTTAAGAATATATATAAGGTTTGTTTGGGCAGTTGATTTTGGATTATTTTAATTTGACTAAAAAAGTTATATTTAGGAAGAAAGTTAACTTTTTTTATAGTTGATTTGATGGTTATGAGAGAAAATATAAAATGATAATGGATTAAATGTGACATGTTGTCTTATTCACTCTGTCCTAAAATATTAGTCTTTTTTGGAGAATCCAACTTTTTTTTGTTAGTACAATTATTATGCTTTAAAAATATTTAGTGTGTTTATTTTAAATTTTCTAGAAATTAAATTTTTTGTATTTTCATATTTTTTATTTTTAGTGAATATTTTTAAAAGTTTAAGGAATTTTTTTACCTTTTTAGATGCATTTTATTTATATATATATATATATATAAAGTAAAATATCTGTAAAAAAATATTTTAAAAAACAATAAATACACAAGAATACAAAAAATTTATTAAATTATCATTTTTTTTGAATTTTTGATATTTGGTAAATTTTCTAAAAAACAATTTCACAAATATTATACTTTTTAAATGTATTTATGATACATGTATTTAAAAATTAAAAAAATTGCTTAGAATATTAAAAAAATTTCAGTAAAAACAAAAAAATGCAGAAAATAAAAAAATTTAGACTCTGTTTGGTACATTCCAGAGCTGATTTGAACAGGACGTTTGTTTATAAATTTCAAAAATTATTTCCACGCTTGCTTTTGAAAACGTTGTCGAAGGCGGGAAAATTTGGGTTAACCGGTCGTCCCACCGGTCGTCTGGTTGGTTGACCGGAATAGTGCAAATTTATTTTATTTTATTTATTTAATTTATTTTTTTACAATTGACAAATGTTAATTTTTATATATTCAATAAAACATATTTTTCGAATTTTAAATTTTTTTTATGAGTTTTAATAGAATTTTTGAGCTGTGTGTTTGGTTATGAGTTGTAAGTTTTTGTATCAAATATCATATGCCACATCAAAAAATTTCCACTCAATTCAAAACTCTTTCTAAAACTCATTCACCAAACAAATTTTTCATACTTAAATCATAATTTCAAAACTCACAAACTCAAAATACAACTCTATTCTTAAATCATATTTAAAAAACTCTACCAAACACAATCTTAATTTCTGAAAAGTGAATCTTGAAAATCTAAAACAAACAAACTGATTAATTTTTCAAAATTATCCTTTGATAGTATATTATTTTGAAAATATTAATTGTCATAATTGTATTTTTTGTATTGTTAATAAATTTAAAAGAAGGACAAATTAATAAATTTATATTATTTTAATCCTTAATTTTTAAAAAAGAATTAATATTTTAAAATAATAAAAAATAGAATAACATACTAATATTTTAAAGGGTTTTTTTTTTTTAAGGTCCATCGTATTAAGATTTTATAGCATAAAGGACATCTAATATTTTCATAATGTCTAAGGTCCCTCAAGTTGATTCAGAAAAAATTGGTCCAGAGAAAATTAACGTCACAGAGAAAATTGGTCCAGAGAAATTCTGAATTTCTCTGGGCTTTAAGCTCTTGCACAAAAAGTTCATGACGTGTGCTGTCGCTTGTCGGTGAAGTAGTCTAGATGCACCACCGTTATCAGGACATGGAAAAGAACAAAAGACTTTGCTTCAATGATTTTGTTCCATTGGTTCAATCCAGGAAATGATTTTCTCTAATCAAATGCATAGGGATCATCTGCATATGGATTCAGAATTTCTCTAGACCACCAGAATTTCTCATTTTCGTTGATGTAGTAGAATAATTCTTTTTTTAATCTACTTCTTGGTCCTCTTGTGGTTTGTCACCCATTGCTTTCCACTGCAATTGTAGTAGCGCCGTTTGCCTGTCTTCTTTGGATTTCTGGACATCCAACTCCTCTTTTAGTTTCTTGCACTCATATTTATGCTGACCCTTCAGGGCCTTTAACTGAACTTCGTGTTCATTCCTGACTACCAAAAAAAAAAAAAAAAAAAGAAACAATAACATCAGTGGGATTTATACAAATTAAGCATTCCAGGATGCAGCTCGAAACCAAAGAATTTCTCTGGACCAACCAAGAGAAAATTCAGTTAAAAAATCAGGGAATTTCTCTAGTTTCAACCGAGAGAAAATTCAGTTCAAATGAAAAAAAAATTCAGTTCACTAGTCCAAACACACACAATATATATACCACACCTACACACACAAATTCATTGAATCTGGAACTTGATCATAGAAGTACTCTTGTCGGCCAACAAGTGTAAACCCATCTCCAATCCCAAGAATGATGAACTGAGAAATAGGAATTTCTCTGCAAGCTTCCAGGAGTATTTGACAATGGAACTGAATTTTCTCTAGGTTGAGAATTTTCTCTGGTAATTTAGCTCACAGAACGTCTATTTCGATTATTTTTTTTTCATTTGAACTGAATTTTCTCTGGGTTGAGAATTTCTCTGGAGAAAATTTAGTTCAAATTCAGGCATAAATTCAGCTCCATAGCACACATCCCATCCAATCACTCTCACTTCCCAAACCAAAGTACAACCTGCCAATCCAAGAAACAAATTACAATTACAAAACATATTTATATATTTTCTAACGATACCTAGAAAAATTAAAGCTCATTTGCACTGATATTGATTGAAACCGGAGAATGGTACGAAGACATGGTGGTGCGGTGGATGTGAATGCGGTGGGGTGTAGAGACGGAACCAGAGATTGAGAGAAGAGTCGATTGTGGTGTCGCAGGTGGTGATGCCGTGGATGGGTTGGGTTTGGTGGCGGAGGGAGGAGATTTGAGGTCAAGGAAGGTGGTGAGGTGGCGGTTGACGGTGCCGTTGGGGAGGCGAGAGGTGTTGACAGCGAAGGTGTAAGTGGATTCTCTTGTGTCTATCATCAATCAAGCATATATATATATATATATATGTTTGTATGTATTTATGTATGTTACATTTATCCTTGATTCTGTAAAATTTAGGGTTCAAAAGTCTTCAAATTTGAGTTCTAAATCTATAGTTTATCACTTGTAGGCAAGGTTTTGTAAGAGATTGATTGAGAATGGCAACTGAACCCAAAGCAGCAACTGAAGAGTAAAAAATCGACCTATTCGAAAACAAATTTTTCTGATATATGTTTAGGGACCTTAGACATCAAAAAATAATGTTGTGGATCTCTTCTATTACAAAAAGTGGGAGAGGGACCCTAGACTAATTTTCAATATTTTAAAACGAAAAGAATATTAACTATTTTAGTTTATTTTGGGCCATTTAATTAAAAGCAATTTTTTAATTTTTTTAATCACATTCCATCACATTTTTATTTTTATTTTTTTACATATTTCTTTTAAAAAAATCAAAAAATTAAGGCTGTGTTTGGTTGTGATTTCAAATCACAATTCCACACCTTAATTCAAGCATGATGTTTGGTTGTGATTATCAAATGATGTTTTGAGAACTTTGCACAGAACACCTGCGTTGTTCTGTTTTTGACAGACGTGTTTTTCCTTTTGTTGGGGAAAATCTTGCTTGGCGCGACGTCCGGCCGGTTGACCGGCCGGCTGTCCGGAACAGTAATTTTTTTTTTTTTTGCAATTGATTTATATAATCGAAAAAAATATTTCTAAAATTTTTAAAATTTTTTATGTACTTTAAAATAATTTTGAGTTGTATGTTTAGTTATGAATTGTAAATTTCTGTATCACATATCAAATGTCACATCAACAATTCCCCACTCAAATCAAAACTTTTTACCAAACAAATTTTCTACACTCAAATCATAATTTCACAACACACAAACTCAAAATACAACTCATACTCTCAAATCACATTTACAAAACACAACCAAACGCAGGCTAATTTACTTTCTAATTTTTTTTATTAATTATTTTAATTCAAATAATCATTCCCAAATAGGACCTATGAAATATTCTGAAACCACAAGAATAGAATGTGGGCCCACATTAACGGTTGGTGTATTTTTTTTTTTTAAAAAAAAAATTCTTAAATGTAATGACGTACGGACTTTGAATGGGGCCCACAGTAGTGACTTGTGATACCGACGCTGTATCTCTCTGCAAGGGGAAACAACCACCTTCTTCCCCCGCGTCTGCGCAGAGCGCCAGCCCTTTTTGGCGCTTTTGCTTGTCTCTTCTCCATTTTTTTTTATCAGTAGTGATTGGTAGCTCGAAACCTGAGGCTCGAAGTTGGCTCGAGGGTCAAAACGACGTCGTTTTGACCCTGTTTTTTTTTTTTTTTTTTTTTTTCTTTTCTTTTTCTTTCTTTTCGACTTCATCTTCTCTAATTTTTTTTTTTTGCAGAAGAAGAAAACCAGGAAGGGAGAGAGGAGGAGGGAGGGAGGGAGGGAGGAGGAGGAGGGAGGAGGGACTGGAGGGGGCCATTAAAATGGCGGTGGAGGCGAGGCTGCTGCGGCGGAGGCGAGAGGCGAGGCTGCTGCGACGATCGGCGAGGCGGTGGCGGTGGACGGCGGGGCTGGGCAGACGACCTGGGCTGGCCACGGCGGGGCTGGGCTGCGACGAGGACGACCCACGGCGGCTGCGATCCCTTCTCTTCTCTCCCTCCCTTCTCTTCTTCCTTCCTTCCTCCTCTGTTTCCTCTCTTCTCTCCCTCTTTCTCGATTCGAGCCATTCGAGCCTCGTAGCATTCGAGCTACGAGGCATTATTCTTTTTTTATTTTTGACTTTCTAAATAAATTATAAATATATCTTTTAAGATTTATTTAAATTATAAATTATTTTTTATAATTTTAAAAATTACATTATATTTTTTAAGGTTTTTAATTTTATAAATAATAGGTTCATTTATTAATAAATTATCAAATTAATTAATAATTTTTAATAATATTAAAATTTTATTTCAATTAATAATTTAGATAATTTTATTATTGTATAGGTAAACAGGTAGAAATTCCACCTTTCAATTAATTCTATTAAATAAATTTTTTTGATAGAAAGGTATTTATAATTTTTCATATCATATAAAGTAATTCATATTTTAAACAAATTTTAAAAAATATATTTATAATTTACTTTTTTTTTTTTCTCTTTTTTTTATGAAAGGGGCTCGGTTGAATTGGGTTCGGTTGGGCCTAAATAACTCAAAAGGTAGGATTGTCTTAGATTGGGGTGCAAGTCACTATTTTAATTTAATTAAAAAATTATGTTTAAAAAGATGGTTAATTTTTTTAATTAATTTAATAATTATGAGAAAAAATTATAATTTAGATATAATATTTTATTTATTAATTATTTTAATATATTTTTTTATTAACTATTTTAACGAAAAAGTTACTAAATCAACACCCTTGTCTGCTCTTTGATTGGATTATCCCATGGGTTTGGATTTAATTGCACAACAAAATAAACATAGGATATTGCATTGTAGTCCTTCATATTTAGGGCTAATTTCGTAAGAGTCAAAAAAGTCAAAAGTCAACTTTGAATTCATTTTGAATCATATCACTTCTTAGATTTTTTATACATTTAAAAAAAAAAAAAATCATTTTTAACCATTTTTTGAAATTAGCCCTTAATTCGTTCAAACAAACATTATATTAGATTGGATTCTCTCAACTTGGATATATCTACTTTGAGAGAGTGATTAGACTTTGTGGGTTCATTTTGAGCCGACCTCACTCCATTATTTTAATTTTTAATTATATGAATATTTTAATCAATGAGTACTGAGGTTGACTCCAAAATGAGCTCACTAACCTCAAACGCTCTTCCAAATTAAGACTTTGTTTGGGAAGGGTTACGTGGTTAAATTAGCAAAAAAAGACAAAATAAGCTAATTTAACTAATAAGATAAAATGTCACATCTAAACCATAATTATTTTATTTTTTCTCTCATGACCATCACATCCAAATTAAAAAAAGCCAATAAAAAATTAAAAAATAAGGATAAATTAGCTTTTCTCAAACGAAGATTGAGATGACTAACTTTTACTTAAAGGATTGGATTATCTCAAATTAGTCAATATGGACCTCATAGGGGTGAAAAATGACGAAATGATCCATAAATGATACACACACACACACACAAAAAAAAAAAAAAAAAAAAAACCCAAAACAAAACAAAACAAAACAAAATTTTGCTTACAAATAGAGGGTTTGAAAAGTAATTTCATATGAAACATATTAAGGGTTGTTTTGGAAAGTAGCTTATAAGTTGATTTTTCTTTTTTTTATTTATTACGAAAAGATATATAAAAATAGAGAGGTGAAACCTAAATATGTCAAAAAGTTAAAAAAACTAACTTATAAATCACTTCTCAAAAGAGACCTATTGTCCAAAAGATCTCACTCAAAGGTATTAGAATCTAAAATGTCGAAAGGGAATATTATTGGCAAACGAGGGCAAAATAGAAGCCATTTTGTGAACAGTGTTTTCAATGTTTAAATAGCCATGTCTAGAGGCAATTTGACTAAAATAGTCCATGACAAAATAGGCTAAAATATTTAATAAGATAAAATATCATATTTAATTCATAATAATTTTATTTTTTCTCTCACAACTATCAAATTAATTATAGAAAAATCAACTAGCATCCCAAATATAACTTTTTTAATTTGACTAGAATAGCTAAAAAATTAAGGGTAAATTACAAATACACCCTTTTGAGATTTAATTAAAATACAAATTGCCCCCTATGGTTCTAGAAATTACATTCCACCCCCTGAGATTTTTAATTTCATAACAAATCGCTTATTTTATTAATAAATCATCAAGTCAATTAACAATTTTTAATGATATTACAAATATGTTTCAATTAATAATTTAGGTAATTTTATTATTGTATAAAAGAGCAATTATAAATTTCTTTTTTTTAGTTAATTCTGTTAAATATATTTTTTTAACAAGGGATATTTGTAAATTTTCAAACTACAAGGGACAATCTGTACTTTAAGCAAATCTCAGGGGGTGTATTTGTAATTTACCCAAAAATTAAATAGTCAACTAAAATAGCCTATTCCCAAATGGTAATTTCATATGAAACATGTTAGTTGTCCAAATGATCTCACCCAAAGGTATTTGACTCTAATTTTTTGAATTAAATTTTCTTAAAATTTTGTTTTCGTATTTTTTTATTTTTATCGAAATTTTTTAATATTTAAGAATTTTTTTTACATTTTAGATACATTTAATATAAATATAATTAAAAAGTATAATATTTGTGAAAAAAATCTATTAAATACCGAAAATACAAAAAAAAATTAAGTACATTATTGTATTCTTGTGTATTTATTAATTTTTCAAAATATTTATTTACAAATATTTTATTTTTTAGACATATCTAAGTTAGGTGCATTTAAAAAATAAAAAAATTACTTAAAATATTAAAAAAATTCACAAAAAAAAAAAAAAATGAAAAATAAAAAATTTAATTTTCAAAACATCTAATTCAAAAAATTGAAACCAAATAAGGTGATAATACGCTCTCTCTTTTTTTTTTTTTGGGGAGAGAAGGGGGGGGGGGGGGGAGGAGGGGAAGGAGGATACCATTACCAGTAAACACTAGGTCTATTTGGTTGAGTTTTTCAAAACTTAAAAATTTAATTACTTTTGATTTAGATTTTCATTTTCTGTAAAATGTATATTTTTGAAATCCTCTTGATGAGATCTATCAAATAAAATCTATAATCAATATGAACTTCGGGACAAAAATTAATGAAATTTTCACTGAGTAAAGCTAATGAAATTTTTGTAATTAGTTGAAATTTTACTATTTTCAATTTATGCATAGAAATTAAAAAAATGAAGATCAATGATAAAAAAAAAAATAGATACCTCTTATCAAATGTACCAATAATCCATTCAAATAAGTGCTTCAAATAATTAGATTGAAAGATTTACTGAGTTTGCTATCATCTAACAGTGAAATTTCACTATCATTTTAGTGCCAGTAAAATTTCACTATATTTTCATTAAATTTTCATTGTTTTTGTTGTTTGAACACAATTCAACTTAAAATTTTCAAAATCGAGAACAATTTGAAGTTAATTATTCTTTAAAAGAAATTTCTTTGAGTCAAGAGAGACAAATTTCTCTATATGAAGATTTATTTTATTTTTTTTTATCAAACTAGATAAATTTCTCTGTGTTAAGATAGATGACAGGGCAGTTTTTTTAAAGCCACTGTCCAATCACAAAAATTGAGAACATTATTCCTTATAAAAGGTTAAAATTTTCGAAATTGAAAACAATTTCAAGTGAATTATTGAAAAAAACTTAAAATGATAAATTTCTTCTTGCTTTGCAGAGACCTTTTTTAATAAGCCCAAAATAGGAGAGGATTACGCAATCTTACAAGTACTTTTAAGCACTAATATGCCAATTCTATTTCTTGTAACATTCTGCAGTTTGGGTTTGAGTCTTACCACTGTGGACATTTTAGGATAGATTGGAAAGTCACTCGGATACCTATAGAAAACAGTCAAACATTTGTTTCGCTTTTAAGCATATGGAATTACTTCGGCAAAATCTTCTCTGGCTTCGTTTTTGAAACCTTGCTCGCAAAGTACAATTTTCCAAGGTTGCTTATGATAACACTAGTTCTTTTTTTGTCATGCATTGGCCTCTTCTTCATCGCGTTCCCAAGCGCCAGTTCAGTCTACGTGGTGTCAGTGATCATTGGGTTCTCATTTGGCGTGCAATTGCCATTGATTTTTGTTAGGCAATCTTCATTGTATTAATAAAAAATTTTGTTTGTGTACTCAATAACAAAACAAAACACAAATTTTTTTTTTTAAGAAAGATATTCCAGAATCTGTTTAATTATAGAAACAAAACAGAAATTAGAAATAAAGTAGAAGAAAGAAAACAAAATAAGAACAGGAGAATACTTACAGAAAATATTTTCTTAGAATGATCAAATCCAGTGTTTTACACTGTCTCCTTAAGACAGATTCGTCCTATCTCGGGTGCTAACAATTATGCACGTTTATCTCCCAGGATAAAATGATCTACAACAAACAGTAGCAGCACTACAAACTGTTCACACAACGAACACACACTATGTAGATATGCTCTCTCAAGGAAAATAAATGTAGAAATATGCAGGAACTTTGAGAATTAAGAACGAAAATCTAAATGCTAAATCCAGATGATGGACTGTCTATTTATAGATGAACTGGTGGCTATTCAGAATAGACTTCAACAGGTAATATACCTGTTTGGACAGATTTGAACAGGTAAAGTACCTGTTCGGGTTAAATTTGAACATATAATGAACCTGTTCGGTTGGAAGAAAAATTTGGACAGGTGTGTTAGACCAAACTGCTAGCGTTTCAATACGTTGGGGTCATTTCGGAATTAATTTTGAATTTCAAACCAAAATTCAAATTCCAAATGGTAAGAATTTAATTTTAGAAAAAATAAAATTCAAATGTTTTTGACTTCAAAAAGATAAGCATTGGGCCGGACAAGTCCAATCCAATCTCATACCACATGCTCAAGCCCAGCCCATCCGCCCGACCATACGATGGTGCACGCGTTTGTTTTGAGTCAATGGGTCTAGCCAATAATCTGTAACGTCCTAGAATTTCTCACAAGGATAGGCCAGGACAAACGGCCAAGCCTCGAGTCTGCGGATCAATTTTATATCTCTAAGAAGAATGTATCCTTAATATCTCTAAATATGATGTATTCCTAATTTTTTATGTAAAAGAAAGACAAAATAAGTATAAATTTCAAGATATTTTATTAGTTTCATGATAATTTTTACTCTTTTAATTTTTTTAAAAATTTTTTTGTTGAAAAAACAACAAGCTCTCTACATATTTGATAAAGAAGTTTAAAAATTTAAAAATATATTAATTTACAAATCAACCATGCTTCAGACCCCCACTGGGGGTCAACCCCCAGTGAGGTGGCACCATCCCATTTGCTGAAGAAAAAAAAAAAAATAGTTTTTTTTTTGAGCCAATCCCAACCCTACATCCATGACCCCCAGTGACCCCCAATGGGGTCTGAGGCATTTTTGTTTTCAAATTAGAATTGTTTCCTTAGCAGCAAGTGTAATGTGTTGTAGTACTAGCTCTGACAATTTGCAAAGGTTACAGGCGCATACCAAATAGGCCACGTTACAACAGAGGTCATGGGAGACCGAGGGGACTCCGGACTCCGAATTCAGGAACAATTATTTGATACTCTTATGCAGTATTTGATTGAAAAATTTAGGAACGGATTTGAAAAAAAAAAAAAAAAAAAAGTGTATGAAATGTTAAATATAAGTATATTTTATTTAGATTTTATTTATTTATTTTATTTATTTTTCTAAATTTCTTTTCAAAACCCTTAACCAAACACAACATTAGAATATTATGTGACAGTATTTCTTATCAATCATAAATCTTTATAACTTTTTATATTTTCTAATCACCTAATTACGTGATGGTATTTCTCACCAATCATAAATTTTCATATTTTCTAATCATCCAATATAAATTTGTAAATCAAATTCCTCTCACCAATTACAATACTATGGAAACACCAAGGTGCCAATACCATCCAATTGCTACGTGGGTGTTTGGAAAGTTATTATTTTTAGTTTTTGGTTATTTTAGTAAATAAAAATTTTTATATTTGAGAAGATAGTTAGATTTTTTTTGTAATTAAATATGATATTTGTGAGAGAAAAAGTAAAATAATTATGAATTTAATATGATATTTTGTCTCATTAATTATTTTAATCTATTTTATCATTTTATAAATTTTAATTCAAAAAGTCAAAATATAGTCTTTGCCAAACACCCTGCGTTGTGGGTTTCTCCCGCTAACCTTTTCCATTATTAACTTATAGATAGGGGTACAACTCGGGCGGGTTCGGTCGGGTTGGGAGGTTGTCTAAGCCTAGTCCAAATTGTGCTGAGACCTACCAAAACCCGAATTGTAACCCGAGATTGTCTATCCAAGCCCGACCCGAGTTAAGTGCGACCCGAGTTAAACCCGAATTGTCCGAATTATAAATAAATTTCAATTTTTTTTCTTTTTTGCAGCTACATTATTAAATTATTAAAATTTTACTCTATTTATAATTTTTTTTAATAGAAAATCATTAATACTATCAAAATAAATAATTTATAACGTGTAAAAGAGATGCCACTATAGTAGTCCTTACAATTTATGAGTGAAAATAAAAAGAAAAAAAAGTAAGATTTTATATTATTTGTATATATAATATATATTCAATATGATTTAATAATATAAATTACTTTAATATCATGTAATGACTAATAATTTATATGTATATTTAATATTTTTATATATCTATATATGTATAATTCAGGTTCGAGTTGTTCGGGTTGTTTGACGTCTTTGTCCAAACCCGTCCTAATTTAATTCGGACTTCTAAATTTTTGCCCAAGCCTATATCGAATTTAAAAATATTTTATTTAAACTCTAAAAAAATTCGAACTGAGCTCGGATTGCTAGAGTTGAGCCCGCCCAAATTACACCCCTACTTACAGAAAAAGAAACAAAAACGACAAAAAAATAAATATATTATACAACTGTTGTTAGGCAAATGTTTGTAAACCTAAAAGTGAGAAGATACGCTATTGGAGAATATTTCAAGACATGTGTGCATATATATAGATATACTCTGTATGTATATATATAACAGATGCATCGTTTTTTTGAGCTGCCTAAAGCTGTACCTCACCTGCAAATCTCCTCCCACTCCCCCACCTTTCCCCTCCAGTACGTCTCACCCACCCTCCCTTTTCCACTGCAAACCCCAACCTCACAATCAGTATATATATACTATACATATAAGCTTTTCTCTCGCTACTTTTTTCTTACTCTCAGAGTGTGTTCTTCTAATGGCCAAGAGAGGATCTCTTGTTGCAGCCGCCTTCTCCATTGTTAAGCATCATTTTGGAAGAGTTTCCAATGCTGCAAAGTTTAAAGGTATGATATGATTATTTTTCATTTTTTTTCGATTTACGGGAATTTTTTCTGACATTTTTTTTTATTTTTCATACGAAGAATGCGAGATGAAGATGAAGTTAAAGTTAAACAAATTTATGTTCGGAGAGCAGTATGACTTTCTTCAAAAAACTTTGAAAAATGATGAGGTCAAACTTGATGAGGAGAAGGTTGAGAAGGAGACTGAGGAGAAAGATGAGGAGGAGAAGAACGAAGAAGAGAAGCCTGATGAACAGAAGAAAGTTGAGGAGGAGAATGAAAAGAAGAAGAAAGATGAATTTTATTCATCTTCAATGGAATCTCTCTCCAAGCTTATGATTGTTCAGGGTATTGGGGATATGAGTTTGAAAAGTTTGGCCACTCTCCTCTCTGTCACAGACAAGTCCCCTAAGGAGGCATCATTAGAAATCATAAAATCCATGACTGGCATAGATGCCAAGGAACAGATGAGGGAGGTTACCAGCATTAAGTCATTTATTGAAGCTATGGAGGAGGGCGTGAATGGAAAGCTTGACAGTCTGATTAAAAAAATAGATGTCATGGATGGGAAAGTTCACAAGATCACCGAAAAAATGGATGCCATTGCTGGAAAACTTCACAACATCACTGAGAAAATAGATGGAAAGCTCGACGGCACCCTTACTCAAAAAATGGATGCCATAGATCGAAAGCTCGACCATCTTTCTGGGAAGCTTGATGCAGTACCACCAGCAACACCAAGACACTCAGTCACTCCGCCACCACCGACGGACTCTGAAAATGGTGGTTTAGCAGACTCTGAAAATGGTGGTTTTGGAAATGGCGATGGATATTTGGGTGAGTGAGTCTCATCTTTGATTTGAAGCAGTGGGTGTTAGTTTATTTTAAATTTTCAATCAAAAATTCTCTTTAAAGAATTGTCAGTTTAATTTAAATTTAGTTTAAACTCTTGTCTATCTTCAGGTTTAAGTTTATTTCAGTGTTTCTAATTTTGTTTATATTAATGAAACCTATTTATATTAGTTAAACTCTGGTCTATCTTTGGGTTTAAACTCTGGTGTATCTTTAAATTTGAAGTTTTTTTTTTTTTTTTTTTGTTGATAATTTTAAATTCAAGTAAAATTATAATAAATAAATAAAAAACCATAAAATAAAATATAATGAGAAAAATGTAGTGTAAGTATGTAAAATCAAATTGGCGAAAAAGAAACAAAACACCTGTGAAGGAAGAGGAATGGGACATGCTTCTCCCCTCAATGCTGGAGTAGATATATTTGACTTCTTAAATGATATTTTATTTATATATATAGACTTACATATAAGTAATTTAATTAAAATTTATAAAATATAGCTTGACAATTTTGCTTATTTGGTGTATTACATTAGATCAATGCTAGTTTGATAATAAACAAATAAATATAATGTTAATTTTGATATCCTTGGAGTATTTTAAAAATATAAGATTATAGAGCTTCTTGTAAGCACACCATATAAGAGAGAGAGAAAAAAATGGACAAACACTTCTCTTAATAATACATGGCCTTGTTTGGTTTATTTTATTTGAGTAATTTATAATTAGTTTACTTTAAAATTTTGTGTCAAATTGTTTAGTGCATGTTCAATTTACAATTTATTAAGTAAAAATAATTTAAATAAATTAGAAAAACTAATTATCTAAAAGTTAGATGAGTGGTAATTTTAACTTTTTTTTTTTTTTTCTTATTTTAACTTTTAATTTATAACAAGTGCATCAAATAAATTAGGTGGCAGTACTTTTGTATTTCAGTAATGTATTCATATCATAATACTTTTTCTATATTGTCTTGTATGATTTCACTATGTGGGCGTTTATGTAGTGGTCTATGATTAGGCCATGATTTTCAGGAAATAATTTTTTTCAATCTGTTTTTGTCTCAAAAGTTGAAACCCCCAAAACCTTTGTTTTAACCTTTTATTGATCAAAATGTAACCTCCTCTCCATTTCTCTTTTTTCCTCACTTGACATTATTAAAATAAAATAAAAGAGTCTGAAAAGTAGAAAAATCCAAACATTTATCGAATGTTTCAGCAATGAAAATCTACCTTTGCAATGCCAATTTTAAACAATAAAAACTTCAATAGATTAATTCCTAGATTTATTCAGTATTGGGTAGTTGAAAATCCAATGAAAACACTCACTTCAACAACTTCTATAACTCGAACCAAGCCCCAGAACTGGCATACCACAACATCCTAGTACCCATTTATGAAATTTTTTTTGCCACAACTCATATAATGGTATAAAACTTTCAATCAAATAATCGGCACTCTAGCATACTCAAATGGTAAAACTTTATTTTCTAAACTCAAGTCAAAGTTTCCAGTCTTGTGTGTTTTCTTTGTATAACTGTTTTGTTTTAAATAGAGAAATAACACACGACATAAGAAGAAACAAAGAAAAGGCTTAAACACCAAATTCAGCCTTCACTTAATACTGGTAATAATAATAATAATGTAGATAGTATAGATACATTCATGTAGTAGTAGCAAACAACGGCATGGTATTAATTAGGAGCTTGCTTAAATTGGGGACACTTGTTGCGAAAATATTTACAGCTCTCTTCAGATTTATTCTGGCGGCACTGCACAATTAAAGAAAAAAAATCTGAACAACCTCTTGAATATGTAACACTAACTACAAATGCAATGGTTATTTATACAATTCAAGAAGATTGAAGATACAAACCTAAGCCTTCGGATATTGACAAGGACATTTTATATCTCAATAACAATTATCCTAAAATGCTAAGTTAGGGGATAGAAAACAATTTTTTTTCTCGGCTAGAGAACCAATCTAACTCTCACTACAAGACATAAATGTCACTTTTATTTTACAAATCATATTTCTTGTGGCTCAACGTTTGTAGTTTATGAGTTTCATTTGATGGTTATAACTACAAACGTAATGCAAGTCTAAAATACAATGAGAGAATGAGAATATTTCTATCATTCCTGTTAGGCGATGTTTGGATCTTAGATTTCTGAATAGAGGAAAAAAAGAGAGATTTGTGGCGGGGGGTAATGCTGTTTCATTAACTTCTCCTAAAAACGAACTTGGCTTTCTATTTCATTGGCTTTTCACTCCACAAATCCAAAATCCAAAATCCAAATACAGCCTTAGGAAACTAAATCAAACTAACTAGAATGTAAAGAAAACAAAACAGATGAGAACAATAAATAATGCCCACCTATTAATCAATATTCATAAATCACACACATGAAAAGGGGTCATACATGACATAGGAAATAGTTTATATTTTGCTTGATAAAAAAAAAGGAGGGGGTGACCAATAGTAGCAATCTTCGTTGGGCATGGCCAAAGGAGCCCCAACCCGCTGAGAGGCCAGACAGGAGGGTCCTAAACAGGCCCGACAAAGAGGGGGTATCGCACACACAAGGGGAATATGCAGGCACTTCCTCAAGACAAGCTTGACCCATAGCTTGACCCCAGCCCCATCAGTGTCCTAGTGAAGAAAAGTCAGAAGCACAAGTGGATGATGGGAACCACATCGCCCCCATGGAGACTCAAACCCAGAGCCACTTGCTCACCAAACCCATTGGGAGTGAGCTCCCCACCCTTACTGGTAGGAAAGAGTTCATAAAATCCATGCATAATAAGTTATTAACCAAATGCAAATGGATTTTGGTTCCTCCTTTTAGCAAAAATATTAATTATTTTACCTATGATTTTAAGCAAATTATGAAGAATAAAAACGGCTGATTCCCATTTTGCCTTGTGAATTGAAATCCAAGTTACTGTATAATAATAACATGGATGTTAACTGAAGAAGAGGATGAAATTGACATCAAGCATGGTGCTGGAGATACAGCACTTTAATTAAAGTTCACAGATTTTATGAGCCAAGCCCAAGAGGTTTTCCATCAAGATCGTTAATCATAAAATTGCTATTAAAAAAAAAAAAAATACTCTTACAGGTTACTATTCCGAAACAGGCACATTTTTAGGGAATAAGATTCGATATATATTTTATAAAGGAGGATGACATTAAATGATGTCAGCATAGCTACTTTTTGTAACAAACATCACCTTATATTTTTCTCTCTCATATTTTGAAAAAATCCTAGAACATGTGTGAGAGCCTAGTATAATACATTAAGCCGCTCAAAAAAGTAGTTTCTCTGTGAAGAAAATTCTTTTAGACAATCTAATACAAAGTTCATCAGCACCAATGTCAACATAAGTTGATGTATGCAACCGGCTACCCACTCCATCTACCCCTCTCCTCCCTCCCTCTACATTCTCTCTCCACTCGATCTTCTATTTTGTTCTCTACCCCTAATTTCTTCCCCTCTCTCCATCTCTTAATGAAAAAAAAAAAGCCTCTTGACACATTTGTACTCACATACGGATTGGCTATTATATTTATAGGTATATAATAAGATGAATAAGAGAAATGAACGAATTAGTGGGATAGCGAATTTGTCTTCGACATTGACATTGATTCTTGATTCATAGGATTGAAATAGATAAAATACTTTGACGATCAAACTCAATAGACAAGAAGGAAAAAAAAAACTTGAAATGGGATTCAAATTAAGAATGTAAACCATATGATTCAATTCAACCATAAACTATATACTCCCATATTACTCACTCTCGAGTATAAAAAGCAAGAAATGGTTATTATAACACATGAACAACTAACAAGAAGTTTCCAAAATAAAACAATATTTACCTCTTCGTATAGCTCATAAGTTATTCTGCACGTTTTGGGATCCGTTTCACTTTGATGCCTCCAGTACTCTTCCCTATTGGAAAACCCTTTAGCAATTGCTTCCCTCAGCTGAGATTCCTCCCACTCTGCATTAAAAAGCAAGAACCAGAACATCTTATCCAAATATATATAACAAAAACATGCTGGGTAAATGACAAATATAACACTAAGGTTTATCATCAGGACATGGGAAATTATAAAATTAAAAGAAAGTGTAATATACGTGATTACCTTCCAGTACCAAAATAAATTTATCATAATACCCTCATCTCCATCACCTAAACCCCACATCCACCCTCCCCTGCCATCCAACCCCTCCCTACACTTAATCGACACCCTTTGGCAGCCGGGAGGACAAAGCTACAACAATTTCTATAATTATTACCATTTTTCTCTGCCTATCCTCAATCCCTCTGTTCTTTTCATTCTCTCCCACTTTATTGTACCAACATCAACAATGGGTTTAATGCATGCTCTTTTCTTATGAGATGAAGTTGGAACAATAGCTATGTGTTTCTTGGGTTGCATGTCCTTTCCATGGAATGTCAAATCAGAATAAAGAGCACCATCAAGTGTCACAAGTGGGTTAGTGGGTTTTGATGACAACCCTGTTTGTCAAACCAGAAGCCACAAATTGTTAGCCCTATTGCCTTTCAAATTCAATTTGACAGAACCCATCAGCCACAGGTTTCAAAAGTGATAGACCTTGAACTGGGTACAGCTCCACTTAGCATTTACACTATTGTTGAAGTGGCTGTACATCATTTGATTGGTGCGGCAAAGTCATTTCAATGGTTGCCCCTTTAGAGATTTGGGTCAGATTGCTTCTGGGTTGAGTTGGGATTTTAAGTACTTAGTTTGAAAATGGTTGGTTTTGTACATTTGTATCAATAATAACGGGTTTTTAAGACCACACTATTTCTATGTCCTTATTTCCCTCCCCAAGTGGCACAAGTGCCCCACATCAAAAATGGTGTTTCCCTATGCTTCTTTCTCCAACACCTGTTATGTTACTACTAGCTAAGGTAGGGGATTCATACTCTTTGGCAGTCAGGAGGAGAAAGCTACAACAAAAGAGAAGAAAGCTAGCAAGTATACTCTACTAACCACCGTAATCAGGTAGGAAGAATTAATTACCCTTAATGTTTCAATTAATATAGATATATATATATATAGTGTAAATTTTGGGGGCTGAGTGGTGAATACATTTGTGCTGTTGGTGACTAGTTCGGTGTGGGTTTTGAGGAGCATGTGTGCTGCGTTTTGGGAGTGTGGTGGGTGTGTGCTGCATTTTGCCTGTGAGGCTGGTTTTGTGAACTCTGTTTTCATGGGACAAGGGTGAGAGCTATTCATTGCATTTGCAATTTTCAATCATTGGCAGAGTCGTATAAAAATGTATAAGTGAGTGTATAAAATTAAAATTATATGAAAAGGTCATTGGATTATCTAGGGGGATGTGGCTAAGAGAGGAAGAGAATAGGAAAAAGACGGAGAGAGATAGGAGCTATGGGTAAAATAGATATTTGAAAAACAATTGTTGACATCATCCACTTTTGTTAGTTGACCTAACAGTTGTCTTACAAAGAAGAAAATTGTAATGTGATTTGAAACCTCGGGGGGCAGGATGTATTTTCCATAACCACAAGGAGTGAAATATAATTTACCCAAATATTTTCTAAATGAAAAGAACAAATGAATAAATAGAAGGAAACACCAATATAAAAGTTTTGACAACTTTAATTGGAAGAAGACAAAAAAAAAAAAAAAAAAGCATGAAATCAAAAAGGTCATACTTACTCTTGCGTCTTTCAGCCATCCTTCGAAGACTTGGGTCTGCATACATGATGCATGATAAAGATAACTGTAAATAACTTAAATATGACATCTATAAAGATCAAGTGATAACACATTAGGCTGCTTGTGCCATCAAAAAAATGTCAGTGACTAACTAAAGGATGAGAAATTTCAATTACAGCATAGGGTGTTAACACACATAGAAACAAGCTTTTCCAAATTTAAATAATAAAATGAAATAAAAACACAGCCAGCCCATCGATAATGGAAAGTCTAGAATTACAGTTAGTAAGTTACAGTTATGAGAATAAGCTCATTTTAGTTTTCTCTTCCAGTCTTCCACGGAGGAAAGGAAGGCAATTTTTTGTGTTTTATGTCTCATTTTTTTTGACATTTTTGCTTATTTTGAGGCTTATATAATGGTGTTAACAACAAGAAATATAAGTTTTGCAAAATAAACAATAGGGGAGTTACATTTTTTAAGAGCAACAGGAAAGGTAGAATTTAACCAGAAACCCACCCCCCACCTCCCTTACAAGTAATAAAATTTTACTAGTAAAATGGGGCAATCTAGTAGATAGGTAGAATACAGGATAATCATATAAGGTCTGATAAGGAATTACAAAATGAAATTCATACAATTAAGAAAATGGAAAATTACTGTGACCTCCCCTAAAATTTAACATACTCATTACCCCCTTGTTTTTCTTTAAAAAACATAAACCTCCCTTAAAGTCTAATAGATATTACATTGGTTGTCCTTGGACACCAGCACCATTTGGTTAATTAACAAAATGTGATATAAGTAAGTGGTTATAAAAACTGTAATTTTGGGTATACCCTAACAAAAATGAAATGGCATGTTTTCCCTACTTGTATATATTGACTCTATAAGTACAAATATTAAATAAATAAATAAGCTCGTCCCATAACACTAGAACAGTTTGTATACCAACCACAATATAACTCAATTTCAGCAACTGAACCAGCCTATTTGTTCTCGCATTCTTTTACTAAACAAATGGTGTAAGTGCCAGAGGGTAGTAAGCAATATAGGTTGGATTCTAAAGGATGTTTGTGTCTAAAACGAATCAAGGGGTTAGTGCATTAATTGCACCAAATCTCAGGATAGGGTCATCGTAATTTTCCATTAAATAAATCATAAAAACAAGGGGATGTGGAACCATTACACTCCAAAAGGGACTACTATGTTCCTTCAAACATGCAAGGGACCATTGTTGTCAAATCTTGAATCATTTTGTTAAAATAATGAATCATGAATCGTAAGATTTTTTTATTTAATATGATATATAACTTATTTTAAATCTCCCTTAACTACATCCCATCAATCTTGAATACATTGTCTCAAAGAACTTAAGTTTATAGACTACGATGCCTCCCAAAAAATCAAAAATAAAATGAATACAATAAATCCAGCAAGTTGGAAAGTCTACAACCATCTAATGACATCCCAAAAAAACAGTGATCGGGCAAATACGGACTTCATCCTTCAAAATATGCTACTCCCAAGAACAACACCCCCAAAAAAACCAAAACCGTAGAACATGATATTTTGCATTTTGATGGATCAAAAATCATATTAGAGTAGATTAAGACATCTGGAAACACAATCTTTTACAAGGATTGAACCTTCTTAGTTTTCCTTCTAAATTTGATATGTAAATCTTGTATATGGAACTCTAGGTTTGTAGGAAATACGACACAAATTTTCTTGAATAAATAAAACACAGCCCCATCATAAAGGCACCAAGGAATCATCATTTTATTCTTTTATGTTTAATGGCAAAAGTGGCACCTAAGAGAAAATAAGAAAGTTTCTAGATATGCATACAAACCCCTCTTAATTTCACCACAAGATGCCATCATTTTGCGATATGGATCACACCGTTCGGCACCGTAATCGGTTGGAGTTCTACTCATGCACTGCATAATGAGAAAGGAGAAAATATTATTATGACTCTGTGCTTTCAAATAAAATTCAAGAGGGGAACATACAACTCTCCAAACACTCTTTGAGATGAAACAAAAAATCTTTGCATTAGCAAATTTTAATCTTTGGATTTAAGTCATAAACCCATGACCCATCCTCAACTAAGAAAAGATGCTAACAGCTACCATATCACCTATAACCATTCCAAAGGCTCTGAACTGTGAATAATTGTACCTCTTCATATAAGTCGAGTAGAATAGGACATGAATTTGAGTTCGTTGCCAAAATACGTTCCAAGTTCTTGTTCAGAGAAGACAAACCCCTCAAAGTTGCAGCATTTTTTATATCTGCAAAGATGGAGAACACAAGGGTAAAAGTAAACAAATAAACCAGATAACACAAACATAAAAATAAAAAGGAAGAAAGCCAGAGATGTTGCGGAAAACCGATCGCTACTTCCTTTGTTATGTGGTAACATCTGAACACCACTTTCTTAAGGGTCTATCACATATAGGACATAAATATATTTACCAAAGAAAAGAAAAAAAAAAAATAGAAAATAAAAGCAGGGAAGTCACTAGGAGCGATCAATCAACTTCGTTTATTAAGAGAAAAATGCTTCACACTAAACTGTTTGAACCGGAAGAAGCTGAAGAAGATGCTCCTGCCAAAGAGAAGAGCAACAAATTTGAGCAGAAAATAACAGAAAGACAAAATCAAAAGCAATTAACCCAAAGCATGCATTAGTTACACTAAAGCATAAAAACATCAATTTGCAACATGGGTTAAAGTTGTTAAAACAAAAACAATTAGACCAAGCAAACATTAGTTAAACTAAAGCATTAAAACATCAATTGCAACATAGGTTGAGATTGTTGACTTAAGCTGCACAGAGAGCCTTTATCAGAACATATCCACAAAAATGGAGAGACTGAGAGAACTGTCAACAATGAAAGCTTTTTAGTGCTAAATCAAACATGAAAAAGTAAGTAACAATTTTTGTTTTCCCAAAATAAATACATAATGATGGCATTGGAATTACCAATATCCAAAAGGCAAATACCACATAATTGAAGAAATTCTCACATGAGCAAAAGTGCAATATATTTATTTCGAACACTTTTATTTCGCTAAAATTGGGTTTCCAATAAGTTTCAAGTTGCACACAAATGCTGTGTAAGGTTTCCGAGAAAATCAAAGATATCGAAATTTTTAAAAAGCATCGGGCATATAATAAAGTTTATTCAAAGCGAGAGAAAGAGTGGGAAGGGAAGGAAACAAATACTGACCTCCACCACCAAAAGAACGAGGCATGACTCCTTATCGACAAAGAGAAGGTTTTCGAAAATTAGGGATTACACAGGATACTTTTGGGATTCTACCAGCCCTAACATGAAGAAGAGAAAAAATAAACAAATAAATAAAACTGGAACCCAGCTGAACAGAAATAGACGAGGAAAACAAAATCAGAAAACACACAACGACGAAAATACAAGCAGAGATACACACACCTTTGGGAAGGTTTTTTTTAAAATATTCTAAAAAAAAAAAAAAACAATTTAGACCACTTTTTAAATTATTTAAGAAATTAATTTACTTTTTAAAAATATAATTTTAAATTGAAATTACATTTTTAACATGTAATTTTATTCTGAAATCATATGTTAAAAATGCAATTTATGATGACATGGACTTCACTTTTTGACATTGCATTTTTAACATACAATTTCAATTTTAAAATCGCATTTTCAAAATGCGATTTCAAAAAGTTAGTTAATTTCTTAAATAGTTTAAAAAGTGGGTCAATTCACTAAATTATATTTTTTTTTAGAATATGAAAAAAAAAAAAAACTCCACATTTGGATATGAAGTCCAACGTATGTTGTTCGATTCTCTCTCTTCAAACAAGAGAGTTTCTCTCGTATTTTTTTTTTTTTTTTGGTGAACAAAGGGCCGCAGCCAAAAAAGAAAGACTACAGCCGAACAACCCTGGAGGAACCACCCTCCTGCAAATCAAAAGCCAGAGCTGAAACCAAAGAAGGAGGTTCTTCAGACAAAATCTCAGACCGCGTAGTCATGCCAAGAGCTTCTTTTGCAAGAATGTCTGCACACCCATTAGCCTCGCGCCAAATTAAGTGAACATCACAAACCGAATCTTGATGTAACAGCTCCCATACCTCCTGACAGATGTTGAATTGAGGGTGCAAGGCAGTGGCCTTCTGAATGGCTTGAAAAGCCTCAGCCAAATCAGTTTCGAGAATCACTCGGCGATACCCGTGCGACCAAGCAAGCTGTAACCCTTTCCACATACCCCAAAGCTCAACAACAAGAATTGAGGAGGATCCAATATGATGCCTGAAACCACTAAGCCATTTACCTTGATCGGAACGAATGAGACCACCACACGCGGCTTGCCCGGATCGCTTGGCCACAGCACCATCAACATTAATTTTAACCCAACCAGTCATGGGGCATTGCCAAGTAATATAAATGGAGGTTGTGCCCGACCCTCTAATTAGCCTAGCCTTCAAGGCTGTGAATTCATGAGCTCTAGCCTTAATTAAAGCTACTAATTGAAAAGGCTCTGTGAACTCTGAATTATGAACTTGTTGATTCTGCCAAAACCATAAAGAAGAGATGGCAGCCATAAAAAAAGAAGGCCAAGACTCAGAGTTGGAGTTCCATAAAGGCGTTTTCAGATTTTGATTTACCCACTGGACTAAAGGTGCTGAGAAAAAGGCTATCCAATGGGATGGAGAAATAATCGCTTGCCATATACACCTAGCTCGAATGCAGTCACGTAAAGCATGAAGCGTCGATTCATTATGGTGGGGGCACAAAGAGCATGATGAATCTGGCGCAAGTTGTCGCTGAGATTTTAAGGAGTTAGTCAACAATCAGTCACTACGGGTCAACCACGTAAAATACCTCCATCGATTAGGACCGCGAGCTCTCCAAATCAAATTCCAATCATCCAACTTTGTCTCAACAAGATCATTCTGCTCTCTAATGGCTAAATAGGCAGATTTAGTAATGAATTTACCATGCGGAGAATGCTTCCATACTAAGATATCTCTATTTTCATCACCGGGCCGAACCACCACATTTGGATATGAAGTCCAACGTATGTTGTTCGATTCTCTCTCTTCAAACAAGAGAGTTTCTCTCGTATTATTGGAGCGTTGTTGTTGGCCTCGTTCGGCCCATCCATTCCAGAGCCTATTTCATTTCATTTTATTGGTCTAAATTGTTTATTGGAATATGATTTGTCCCTTAAAAATGTCTTCCTAATCTCCTTAATGTCCAAAACAATATCGTTTTGGGCTTTTTTTTTTTTTTTTTTTTTTTTTTGCCTTGGTTTGAAATTTCGGGGGATTAGGGGGTCAAAAATTAGGACTCCCTAGCACAACCCTTGTTTACTGGGTAAATTACACTTTAACCCCTTGCAATTTATAAATTGCAAAAAATACAAAATTTTTCTATAATTTCATTTGTAATACTTAAACTCCTTAAATTTCATACTAAAGTGTAATTTCAGACATAACTATTTGTTTTAACAAAACGTGTGTTGCAAGACCATAAAACCTGTTAGATAAATTGATAGAGAGAGAAAGAGCAAAATGAATTAACTCTGTATTAATGATGTATTCTTGATTGTGTGTATAATATGTTTACAATGATCCCTATATATAGAAGAGAAGAGTAGGTGAGTGTGTAGTAGGTGGAGTAGGTGAGGAGTAGGTGGAGAGTAGGTGAAATATACAGTTTACATTAACAGCCCCCCTCAAACTCAAGGAGAATAGGTACTAACCAACTTGAGTTTGGAAAGAGTAACAAAACAGGAAAATAATCTGACAAATAAAAAATAAAAGTGGATAGGAGACACTGTATGGTCGTGTCAGACCGTTGTAGAAGACACTGGAATCAATATCGGGACAGTTTACGGGGTCATGTCGAACCGTTGTAGCAGACAATGTTGTGACAGTTTACGGGGTCATGCCAGACCGATGTAAAACCTAACTGGAATCAATGTCGGGATAGTTTACGGGGTTATGCCGGACCGATGTAGCAGAAAAGATATACATAGATAGATATATCGCTTCCTCAAAAGTCGTGCCTTAAAAGGCTTGCCCAAACCATCAAAAGGTGTGCCATCAAAAGGTGTGCCCGACAGCCATCAAAAAGCGAGCCATTAAAAGGCGCGCCGGACACGCGGAGGCGCACGGTGCTCGTGTCGGCCTTGGCTATTTAAACCAAGACGGAGGCTGAGGCAAAGGCATAACAAACCAGCTGAAGCCTCTTCGTTCTCCGAGAGTTGTGATCTCTGAAACACTCTGTAACACTCTGTAACACTCTATTGTCTAGCAAATGGCCTCTTCTTCCCGTCCTCTCTCTCTATTTCCGGATCTGAATGGTCCATCGAGCTCCTCTGGGCCAAGTACCCCTGCGCTGACTCAACCTAGTCTTCCCACACTATCAGTTGAGCAAGTGATGGCTACTCAAAATGATATCGAGGCCAACCACTACACGTTGAGGTCCTGCATGGAGACAGTGGCGGCGGTCACTAACCTGTCTCACCGTCTGCAAAATAAGGCGTGTGAGGTATACCAGGTCAACGCCCAACTATCCCTACTCCAGTGCATGTACAGAGATGCACGGGCAGAGATTTGTGCCTTGAAGGCTGAAAACAATGAGCTGAAAAGGCAAACCACCTCCATGGCTAGATTTGGGGCACCTACGTACCTCTCCTTTGATGGCCGGTAGGGAGCCAACTCTCTCGGCGGAAACACTGTGGTAGTTCTTGGCGGAAGTACTGGAGAAGGGCCGTCGAAGGTTGACGACAAAAAGAACGACAAAAAGCGGAAGAGCTCGGCGACGGAAGAGCCGAGTAAGTGAAGGTGGGACATGGCTGTCACCGGAGAAGAAAGAAGAAGATCCCTCTCTGTTGTATATATATATATATATTTTTTTGTGTTTTGTGGTGTAAAATCGGGGTTGATCCCTGGTATAAATAAAATGAGTGTGTTGTGCAAACCCGGATGATAGAAATGACATGCAGAAAAATCAAGTTTGTTTTTGTTTTTTTTTTTTTTGATTTTTTTTTTTTTTTTTGTGTTTTTTTTTTTTTTGAGGTAAGAGATTATAATATATAGATATAAAGAAAAGAAAGTTGAGTGCTACATTCGGTTCCGGCATAAACCCCGTAAAAATAGACGGTGAATAAATTAAACGGTTGAATAGACGGTGAATAAATTAACGGTTGATAAAAAAAAATAGACGGTGAATAAATTAACGGTTGATAAAAAACTGATTTGATCACATAACTATCGATATCCGATCAACGTGATTTTTTACAAGTATATAGTACTCGACGAGTTCTACACATTGAACGGTTCAGATTTTCAAAACGGGATCCGTGGTGGGCCCCCCACGGGCCCAACAGCACCGTCCAGTCCGATTAAGGACTGGACCAAAGCCAAAGCCCTAAATTTAAACATTATGTATAAATTATATCATAATCTATCGATTTGTGACCAGTATAAGCTAGTTTAATGGTTCTAATATTAGATTAAATATTCAATGGGCCAATTTTTGGGTCTCGTTTTGATGATCCGAACTATTCACAATTTAAGATTCGTTGAGTATATCATCATTGCAAAAAATCAAGTCGATCAAATATGGAAATCATGTGTTTGATCAATTTTGTATAAATCAGTTATTTTCTCACCACCTGTTTTGTTTTTCATACAAAATTGATACAAACACATGGTTATCGTTATCTGATCTACTCGATTATTTACAGATATGATATACTCGATGAATTCTAAAAATATGAATGATTCATATTATCAAATGGGGTCCAAAAGTGAGCCCACAAGGCCCAACAACACCTCTCCAATCAAATGAAGGACTGGAAAGAAACTCATGCCATGTTAAAGAATCAATAATGTTTAAATTTGAAGTTAAAGAATTAATTATTCTCCATATATGTATGTATGAATGTATCAAAATCATGCATTAATGCAATCCTAGGGAAGCAATTTTGAAAATAAATTTTGTATGGCAAACATAAATTAAGGAAGTAATTTGAAATAGTAATTATGGTAGCATAATTTAAGGATTTAATATAAAACTCCATGAATTTAATTATGAACTAATTAAAAATAAAAATACATAATGACACTTCGTATTTTCATTATTAAAAAAATTAAAATTAAAAAAAAATGAGTGGAGAGTTTGAACCTTAAAGAAACACTAATGTTTAGTGTTTATGAAAATAATAAGGTTTGATATACACGTTGAGTAGTAATAGTCATGGTCAGAAGAAAAAAACACATGTTACGAAATTTTAATTATATAAATTATTTTATACTTTATAGTAAAGAATTTAAAATATTTTAATAAAAATATTTACGATGAAATATTAAATATTTTTGATTGTGTGAGTTAGTAATTATTTTTTCTTGATTGGAAAACTCCTTCCATATTTGATGGTAAAGAAGGAATGATTTTAGTTCTTTGTTTAAAAAATAAAATATTAGTGTATGATTTATTAATTTTTTTTTAAAATTGAAAAATCAAGAAATTGGATTGAGCCCTTAGAGGTCCCCTAACTCTTCTCACTAAAATATTATTTTCCTTATATAATATATAGATAGCTATGTATAATTGAAACTATCCATCAATTCTTTCTTTGGCTACATTAGCAATAGTTTATGTCTTTTCCTTCTTTTCTTTTCTTTTTTTCCTTTTTTTTTTTTTTTTTTGGCATAAAAACTACCTATGGTTGTCCCAACCAAATTAGGCAAGAAAAAGACTCCAACAGCCCATGGCAAAAAAGAAAGAAAAAAAAATGATAGAGAGGAGATAGTGGGTAGTGGTGGATATTGGTTGAGTGGAGAAGATGGAATGAGTTTTCGTAGGTGTTTGCAGCTATAGACTATTAGTCTGGGTTTAAATTCTAGAGAGAGAGAGAGAGATAAGTGTGTAGGATGTGATATTTTGTTTTATTAATTTTTTCTTTTTTTGGGGTCTATTTTAACCAAAATTAAACATTCCAAACAAAGCGGGTTGATAAGATAATTTATATAAAAAAAAATATTTGAATTTGTAATACGATTGAATTGTTTTTATTTTATACGTAACATTATAGACATAATCAAAAGTGTACGGGAAAGAAATAAACCCTTCTCGTATAATCCTATTGATCAAGGTTGCGCTCCTCCGTACGACGTTGCTTTACTCCCTGAAAATACAAATGTGAGCTAGCCGGCGGTGTGTGCCGGATACCTCTCCGATAAAGTCAGCAAAACAGACAAATAAACAAAAAGCTCTCTGTCTTCGGGAATCAAAGTTGTGTTACCCCTCCAAAGGTAATGTTTGTGAGCTTTTGTAGGTTCCGCGTGGCACAATCCTAGTAGGACTCTTACTCCTCCATGTAGAGTCCTCCTAGGAATCACACTCCTGAAAGATAATGCTTATCCTTTAACACCCCCTTCACTGCTTAAACCAAGTGAGATGGTTTTACCTCGGTAGGATGACCATACGACCGAGATAACTTAGACATGCTATACTGGCTAAAACGACCGAACTTTGACTAGCTTGGTCATTTCCTTCTTAGTTTGTACCTCGGTTTAAAATGGTACGACCGAGCTAACTGCCAGCTCAGCTCTTCATTTCCTTGCTTCTACCTCAGCTTCGCATGCCAAGACCGAGCTACTCGTAGAAGAGTTGGACCAAGATAACCAAGAACAAAAGTCCCGAAGAAGGCTCCGCATACCTCGGTTAAAGATTACGACCGGGCTAACCAATCTGGCTGTGGCGACCGAGATAACAATAAGGCCTTCTGGGACCGGGCTAACGAAAAAGGCCACTTTTGCTCCGCCTTTCTTACTACGGCCCACAGCGGCTCATTACCCAGCTCGGCCCACTTTATTCATATAAATTACCCTCTTAATTGCCCCTTAATTCTATCTGTACAATATGATAGGGATTACCTGTTTTACTAGCCGAGCTAAAAAACCACTTTAGCCTTTCCAACCGAGCTAAAAAACACTTTAGTCTTTCCAACTGAGTTAAAAACTCTTTTAGTTTTTCCAACCGAGCTAAATTCACGCCGGTCTCCACTTGTCCGGTCAAAACGTTTCTTCAATCACAGCAACTGAATCGCTTCTCATTCCAAGGACACGTGGCATGCTCTCATTGGCTGAAGGCAGCTGTCACGCCGTCTTCATATTTCGCGAAATTTGAACAGTCCCGCCCTTTTTGTCCTTTCTTCTACACAAAACAAACTTTTCATTTTGAATCTACCACTACACTATTCATCTCCTTCATTTTCTCTCTCTGTGCCTCCACTTCTTCAACCCCTGAGCTCGCTGAGTTTGTGTTCTTCACTGTCGTTACTTCCATCTTCAATTTTTCTGCCTCAATCTGGTGAGTAACTCAACCTTCTAATTCCTTTTGGTTGATTTCGCACCTTTTTGCAATACATTCCTTAGTATTCACATGTTTTTCAAAACACACTATGTCTGTTTCCATTTTCTGCTTAACTTTGTGTTTTCTGCAAAAACTTAGTAATAGAACCGCTTGGATTCAAGAAATAATATGAGAAACACTAGTTTTGATCCAAAATCAACACGTAACCGAACTAGGAAGTTGTTTGTAGTTGATGTCAGTCTAGCGATACCACCAACCGGACTAGCACTTCATGTTAAACTGGTAGTTTCATCAGGTCAAACCATCTTTTCATTCACCCAGCCGAGACACCGAACTGTACTAAGTCTGCGCAATAGTATGCTTGAATGCCTCAATCCCGACCGAGCTACATCCTGGGGCCAAACCAGCTTTCTCAGTTAAGACCGAACTAAGAAAGCTGCCCCTAGAAGCTAGACCGGGCTAATAAATCCCTTGCTCAAACCGTGCTAACAAACCCCTATCTCAAACCGAGCTAAGACCTGTAGCATCTCACATAACCGAGCTAGGACTTTATTTATCTTGCCTTTGTTTCTTGTAGCACGGTCCAATGATCAGTGCTTTAACACTTCTTTTTTCACTTTGCAGACTTAGGTTGCCCAGGCACTCATTTGAGCGCTCAACCGAGCTACTCAGCATTATTTTCCGACCGAGCTAACACCCAAGTATAACTTATTCATAACTTAAACCCAAAAAATAGGAAAGTATAGGTTTTTAGTTAACTCACCTGGTGCAATGGCTGAATTTCGAAAGGATTATAACATCCCTGATGATGTTCACCTCACCTTAGCTGACCTAGATATCACACCATGGGGAAACCAAGGCTTTGTCCCCTTTAATGTTATATCCATTGTGGAGTGCGGTCTACACTTCCCTGTACAGCCTTTACTTTGTGAATTCCTTAGGCAAACTAGGATATGTCCCACCCAGCTTTCCACAAATTCATACCGCATAATAAATGGTATAGCCGAGCTAAACCGCCGAGCTGGCATTAACCTTGGCTTACCGAACTCTTTCATCAATATTCCATAGGATCAAAAGAAGATGGCTGGGTCTATTATCTAAGAATACGCCGCCGTTGAGAGAAAATAATAAAGGACACACCGGATAAAGACTTGAACGATGATGATTTTTTCTAGATATCTGGGAATTTTGAAGATCACCAAGCCCAGATCCCTGGTCGTAGAATAAACTGGAATAAAGGAACCCCCAGTATAATTACTTTGGCTTCTTTTCCTGTTTCTCCTTATTTCGGTCTCCAATTCCTGAACCGGTCTAACTTTTGTCTTCATTATGCAGATTCAGCCCACTTCAAGTCGTTGTATAGTTACCCCAATTTGGACACACTTCACACCGCATTGCGATATTCTGAAAGAAGTTGGGCCAAGCTACTAAACTTTGAACCGACATACAGATATAGCAGTCGACGAAAAGCGAAGGTAATTGACTTTTTGCTAGAAGCCTCTCCTGAACTGGACCCAAACTTGCTCTAAATCAACCTGGTCCGTACTACTGCTGAACAAGAAATGGCGAAGAGGAATAGAGTAAGGGCCCTCATAACCGAAACACACCAAGCCGAGGTACCACAAACCGGTCAATCTACTGAGGCCGTGGTAGCTCTTCCAAGCCAACAACCTTCGTCATCTCGGGTGAGCAAGCGCACCCGGACTACAACTGCCGAGCAAAGCCTCGTTGATGAAGAAGAAACCATCCTTCCCCAAACCACTCCACCGAGCTCACCACCTGCGCGTTCGGACCGAGCTAGCTCTTCTAAATGGGCTCCAAAAATTACTTTCCAGAACCGAGCTATTCATGACACTGATTTGGTGGTTGCTGAGAAAGATCACTTAATGGCATTCAATCTTGCCAAGAGTGTTTGCCTTCCAGCAGAAATAGAGCACCACAATCATTTGACCGAGCTGAAGGCCATCCGCTCGGCCACGAAATCCATGGTGCTTATAAGTAGTTTTTTCTGTTAATCTTTCTAATTTGCACAACTTTTATCTCGGTTTGATTACAAGTTTTCCCATTCTTTTGCAGGCCATGCAGAAGAACCACATCGCTCATAAGCGTGTGCTGGAACTTCGTAAGACTACAAGGCAAGCCATGGCCAAAGCGACTAAAAAAAACTGCCGAGCTAGAACAAGCTAGGAAGCAGATAGCCGAGCTTCAATCCGAGAATGGCCGTCTGATCGGATTGGTTAGCTCGGCCGAAGCAGACAAGCAAAAGGCTGCGGCCGTGATAAAAAATAAATACCTGCGGGAGCTGGCCAAGCTTGAAGGAAAGAAGAACGCCAAAATTGAACAGCTGAAGAAGAGTGCGGAAGACGCCGAGCTCCGGGGTTTTAAGGAAGGCGAAGCCCTTATACCAAACAGTGTGAAGCCGCAAAGGACCTTTTCTTTAAGTGCAGCTGGAGAGGGGCCGTGGTGCAGCTCGGACACGGGCCTGAAACTGAGGTTTTCAATCCTCCTGCGTACTTCATACCGAGCTCTCTAGGGAAGTACACTGCGACCCTTTAGCAACAATTTCTTGAGGGCTCAGATGATAAAGAAACCGAGCCCAACGACACTTTGGTCGTCAATGATCCTGTCAATCAGCGAGCTCGGTCGGAGCCCATTGTGGAAGACCTTACCAATGAGCTGCCTACTGAAACCGTGCTCCCAATCGAGACTGTGCTGCCAACTGAAACCGGGCTTAGAGTTGATCTTGATGCTGAACTTGACGATCTATTTACCTAACTTCGCTTTTCTTATCACTTTGCTTGATTTCTGTATTTTCTTCTGTTTGTTGGACAAAAGTTTGTAACCGGGCTGAAGTAACATCCTTCTGTACTTGTGAACTTTGAATGCATGCCTCTTTTGTTTTCAATACTTGTTTCGGTTTGATCTGTATGCTAGTATTTGCTTTGAGTTTTCAATGAAATCTTCTTTTGCTCGAACTGTTATCTCGGTTTTAACTTTGTAATCTGACTGGCCATACTAGCCAACCGCTTCACACTAGATCTTTATCTCGGTTGAAGCACAATAAGAGTTTGTTTTTCTAACCAACCATTCTTTAGCCGATATCCTTACTTCAGCTAAAGAGTACTAAGAGTTGGTTTAATCCAGCCAACCACTCTTTAGTCGATATCCATACTTCGGCTGAAGAGTACTAAGAGTTGGTTTAATCCGGCCAACCACTCTTTAGCCGATATCCTTACTTCGGCTGAAAAGTACTAAGAGTTGGTTTAATCCAGCCAACCTAGAGAAAAGTGTTTGGTTTATTCCGACCAAACGTCCTGCAGTATGGATCCTTATCCTGGGCTTAGGAGGGGTGTTGGTTTTTCCAGCCAACTTCTAGCTTGGTTTTTCCAGCCAACCTAGAGTAAAGTGTTTGGTTATTCCGACCAAACGTCCTGTAGCCTGGATCCTTATCTTGGGCTTAGGAAGGGTGTTGGTTTTTCCAGCCAACCTCTAGATTGGTTTTTCCAGCCAACCTAGAGTAAAGTGTTTGGTTATACCGATCAAACGTCCTGCAGCCTGGATCCTTATCCTGGGCTTAGGAAGGGTGTTGGTTTTTCTAGCCAACCTCGCTTACAATGTTCCTAACTTACTTAAAATAATCTTTTACAAAGAAAACAATTATACTTTAAAAGAAAACTACTTATTTTATTGAGAGAAGGAAAAAATTACAAATACTTGAAAGAAAAGATAAAAATAAAATAACTTGAGATTGGCAGTGTTTCATGGCCTTGGAATGGCTTTGTTGTCTTTATCTTCCAAGTGGTATGCCCATTTTCCTACTAATCCAACTACTTTTTATGGTCCTTCCCAATTGGGCCCTAACTTGCCATCTTCGGGTACCAGAGTGTTTCCCATTACTTTGCGCAGTATCCAATCACCGATTTTGAATTGCCTCGGATGTACTGATTTGTTATACTTTCGGGATAACTCTTGTTGGTAGGAAGCAATGTGAACCAGTGTTCTTTCTCTTCTTTCTTCTGCAAGGTCAAGTTCTAAGGCAATGGCTTCACCATTTAAGTCTAGATCAAAATTTTCACTTCTAATTGTGGGGGAGGCCAACTTCTAGTGGGATAACTGCTTCCATGCCATAAGCTAAAGAAAAAGGGGTACGGTAAGCCCATAAGACATGAGAGAGCTCTTCCGCCCACTTGCCTTTTACTTTTTCTAACCTTTCTTCAAACCATCCAGGACGACTTTGTTGATGCTTCCGTCTGGCCATTTGCTTGGGAGTATGCTGGTGTAGAGTTGTAGAACTCTATATTGTACTCTTTACAAAAGCCTCTGAAGATTCTACCATCGAACTGAGTGCCGTTGTCTGATATTAGAGCTTTTTGGTATGCGAACCGAGTAATGATATTCTGCCAGACAAACTTCTTTACATCTTTTTCCCTTGATTGATGCCAATGCTTCTGCTTCCACCCACTTTGTGAAGTAGTCTGTTGCTGCGAGAAAGAACTTCCTGTTTCCTAGCGCTGTTGGAAGTGGTCCTACTTTGTCCAAGCCCCACATTGCGAAGGGCCATAGGCTGGTCAATGGTAGGAGCTCTTTGGCTAGCTGATGTATTTGGTGTGCGAACTTCTGACATTTCTCGCACTTCTTCACATACTTCTCAGAGTCAGCTTGCATGTATGGCCACCAATATCCTTGCGAAATGGCTCTGTAGGCTAACGATCTTCCTCCTTGGTGGTTTCCGCACACGCCTTCGTGTATCTCGAACAAGAACGCTTCCACTTTGCTGGGGTGGATACACTTTAGATAAGGTCCTGAGAATGACTTTTTGTACAATGCCATAGATGGGGAGAGCCAAAATCGCTGCGATTTTGCTCTAATTTTGTTGGCTTCTTTCTTTTCTTCGGGCAAAATGTCGTCTTTCAGGAACACTATAATGGGGTCCATCCATGAAGGGCCTAGCTCGGCACAACATACCTCTTCTACTTCGGGTTTTTCATTACTTGGTCTTGGTAGGTAGTCCAACAGTAACGGATGAGGGATGGATGTATCTACCATTGAAGCGAAACCTGCTAGTTCGTCCGCTCTACTGTTTTCCTCCCTGCCAATCTATTCTATCCTTACTACTTCAAATTTCTTGATCTCTATTCTGACCAATTCTTGGTATTTGGCCATCCTATCATCTTTTGCTTCGTAGTCACCAGAAATTTGGTTTACCACCAGTTGTGAGTCACTGTAGACCATTAGCTCGGTGGCCTTCATGTAAAATGCTGATTTGAGACCAGCAAGAAACACTTCATACTCTGCTTCGTTGTTTGATGCTGGGAAGCCAAGGTTGACTGCTTGCTCCACAACCAGGCCGTCTGGTGAGATAAGGACTATGCCAAGTCCTGCGCCATGCCGGTTGGATGCTCCATCTACGAAGAGCTTCCACATCTCTCCAACGAACAACTTCCAGCAAGTGGAGGGATCAGATGATGCCGTAGGGTCAAGAATCTTGCTGGTGTTTTCTTCAAGGTCCATGCTTGCTGTCTGCCCATCGTTATCTGATCGTACCAAGTCTTTATTTGTTGGTGAGTCTTGGCTTGGTGTAGCATGGTTCGCTTCTTCCTTACTTTCTTTACTCTGGTCTGCCTTGGGGTCTGACTGAGTGTCGTGCACCAGGGGTTGCGCTATTCTGGCGTCAACTTCCATCCCTAGTTCGGTTGTGTCAGTCAGGTTGACTGGGCAGATATGGTGACTTCCGGGGATAAATTCTGTGACAAAGTCTGCCAAAGCTTGGGCTTTTATCACGGTTCTGGGTTGGAATTTGATGTCGAATTGTCCCAACTCTACTGCCCACTTCAAGATTCGCCCAAAAAAGTTCGCCCTCTCAAACAAAGCTTTTAATGGGAAAGCTGTGAGGACGACTATGGTGTGGGTGTGAAAGTAGTGCGACAACTTCCTTGAGGCCATCATTAAGGCCAAGGCCAGTTTTTCCAGTGGCACATACCTTGTTTCGGCGCCCAGCAATGTCTTGCTGACATAAAAGATGGGCAGATATTAGATTCCTTCCGCATGGACCAACACTGCGCTAATTGCATGCTGTGAGACTGCCAAGTACAGGAAGAGTTCTTCTTCGGGCATTGGGATGGCAAGCAGTGGTGGAGAAGACATGTATTCTTTCAAGCTTTCCAGAGCGCGGTTGCATTCTTCGTCCCATTCGAACTTGGCTTTCAATGCTTGACAAAATGGTCGTAGTCTGTCTGACGACCGGCTAATGAATCGGTTGAGTGCAGCTGCCATGCCGGTGAGATGCTGCACTTCTTTTATTGAGTTAGGCCTCTCCAGATCCTGAATAGCTTTGATCTGGGAGGGGTCTGCTTCTATACCCCGATTGGTCACCAGGAAGCCTAGGAATTTGCCAGATCCTACACCGAACGCGCACTTAGATGCATTAAGGTGCAACTTGTGCCTCTTCAGAATCTGGAACATCTCACCTAGGTCCCTTCGATGGTCATTCTCATCCTTGCTCTTGACCACCATGTCGTCAATGTAAGCCTCCATTGTTCTGCCTAACAATGGCTCAAACATCTTGGTGACCATTCTCTGGAATGTTGCCCTTGCGTTCTTTAGGTCAAAGAGCATGACCTTGTAGCAATACAATCCTCTTGGAGTTGTAAAGGACGTGACCTCTTGGTCTGGTTCGTGCATGGCGATCTGATGGTAGCCTCTGTACGCATCATGAAAGCTAAGTCGGTTGTGCCTCGCTGTTAGGTCTACCAGTTGATCTATCCGTGGTAGGGGGAAGCTGTCCTTTGGGCATGCTTTGTTGACTGTCTTATAGTCGACGCAGACACGCCATTTGCCATTCTTCTTGGGCACCACGACTGTGTTGGAAATCCATCTGGGATAGTGCACCTCCCTGATAGCTCCTGCTTCTTGCAGATTTCCCACTTCTTCCACTACTATCTCGACGTGGTGGAGTGTTGATCTGCGAGTGCGCTGAATGATTGGTCTGGCGGATGAGTGGACATTGAGTTGGTGACAAATGAATTTTGGATCAATGCCTGGCATGTCGTAGGGTGTCCAGGCAAACACTTCGATGTTAGAGGTCAAGAATTCCAAGACCTTTAATCTCTCAGTGCTGGACAACGACGAACCAAGCAAAAAGAACTTATCCGGGTTCTTTTCATCTATTCTTACCTCTACCAAGTCTTCCACCGCTTTTTGATCAGTTGCTTTGCCGACATCTGCGAACAGTTCATTGCTCTCAGGTTCTTCCACCGAATGAACATATCCCTTGGCAGCGCGGCTACCATTAATCATGACAAAGCATTGCTTGGACATAATTTGGTCTCCAAAGACCTCTTCAATTACCCCGGCCTCGTTGGGGAATCGCATTACTTGATGGTAGGATGAAGCTACCGCTCGCATGGCATGCAGCCATGTTCTCCCTAAGATTATGTTGTAAGTGGAAGGGACCTTCAACACCCAAAATTCCACTTGTTTTGTCACGCTTCCTGCCCTGACTGGAAGGATAATCTTGCCAACTGGCCACTCTGGCATTGAGTTGAATCCGATCAAGGGGGATACAGCTGGTGCCAAGTCTTTGTCCTTCAATTTCATTTGTTTGAAGGTGTCGTAGTACATTATCTCACATGAGCTACCTTGGTCTATTAAAATTCGCTTGATGTCGTAATCCTTGACGCGGAGAGTGACAACCAACGCGTCGTTGTGAGGGCAGTATATCCTAGCCAAGTCTCTGTCTGAAAAAGATATGACGTTTGAGGCTTCTGTTCTCCCCTTCTTGATGGTTGGTTGAGCGCTTAGTACCTCTCTTAAGTGCTCAGCCTTCTTGATTGATCCCCTGATCACATACTCGCTCAAGTTCGAATACACCATGTATCACATTGATTACACCTTGAGGTGGGGTGTCAATTGGCATCCCGTTGGGGTTGTTATGGTTCTAGGGGGCTGGCTGTGTCCCTCATTCGATGTACTGGTCCAAGTGCCCAACGGCTACCAACTCCTCCAGATGTTGCCTCAATGGCGTGCAATTCTCAGTGCGGTGCCCCTTTTTTTTATGGAAGGTGCACCGCGACCTTTCGTCGTAGTCCTTCTGAGCCTCTCCTAGCTTAGCTGGCCATCTGACGAAAGGCTCGTCGCGTATCTCGCTTAGAATTCGGTAGATTGGTGTAACACGTCCGCGAGGGACCTCGCGCTACAGTTCGGACTCCCTTTGTGTCGGTTCTAAATCTGAACCAAAGAGTCCAAATCCGGCAAATCGTTTTGAAGAAAAACAGATTTTGAAAAGAAGTGCCAAACATGGACTGCTTTGCCAGATACAGAGTCGCCACCTAAATATTTTAAAATGGGAAATTTAGGAAACCCTGACTCGGTGCCGAAGGCCACATGTCCGTCATCACCAAAGTGGTCTTGGCTCGGGAGCTTGGGTACGATCGGGGAAGGTCAGCTATGAGCACCCCCTTTCGCCCGGTCCGAGGACCGGCCTCTACTAACCGTGATATCCGTTTTTGAAAACATTACATGCTCTTATCCCAATTATTAGCCTAGAATTACTATGTTATGCGCGCAGCAAACAAGTATAGACTAGATTGCCTAATTTGGAAATAAACATTGCATATCCGTTCGTTTTGAAAACATTTCGGGATTTGCTACTCGCAAGTAGGCTAAAACACGGATTTCAACGAGTTTTCCCAACTCAAGCAACCCAACCTCCACCCACAGGCATTAAAGCAGTTTATAACACAAGCATTTAGCCGCATGGTAAGCCTACTGTCATGTCAACATTCACACACATGCGATATGCTAAAGCATAAATACTTACATTGTACTCCGTGCCAAAACAATAACCCGGTTAGCAAACATACATGACCTAGTTCATGTTAAGTGGCTAATGCAACACAGGCATAGATGCAATCTAGAGTAGGCTCGGTTAACCCTAAACATGGCATGTGAAATGCGCGAGTAGCACGTATTCAATTTGGAATTAAAAATTGTAATGCAGTTTGTATGATGTACCGAGCCCGGTGCAAGTAAACAAATGCATGAATGCACGCATGCGTAGCATAAGGTATGCTAAAATAGACGTGCCCTAATCTACCATTGTAAGCAGAAAGAAATGGGGGTTGGAAGACATACACCCACTCACCCACACTTATTACAATTATGCCCTCACACAGAGGGACCAAATAAATATTACAGTCTGAATAATAAATAAATAAATTATTACAGAAATTTATATTTACTTAATAAATTAAATGCAGAATAGGAAAGGCCGCAGCCCCGCCTCGGGATGCGCGAATGATGCATGCTCGATTCCCACTCGCCTGGAAAACCCGTGCCATAGCACTGCTGCCTCTGTTTTTACTGCCCTGTCTCTCCAAAAATTACCTGAGTCCCAGAATGCCTTCCAAATGAACTGTAGTGCACCACCGGCTAGAGGAAATGACCACCGGCCGCTTAAATTTACCACCGGCTGCTCTGGAGGCTATCGGCTGAAAATATAGTGCCGGTCGGCACATTATACTGCCGGTCGGCAGAAAGTTCCTGCATGGGACAGTTTGACAGCAGCAGCAAACCAGCAATGCATGGCATGGGTTTTTAGGCATATGTATGCACGGCCATTGCCTCCTATCATGTTTAGGAACTCAAGGAAGCATGACCCTCGACCCCCGGGCCACCAATCACGCATTTCAATGCATGATGGCCCAAGAAGCCAAAGTGTGCAACTTCAATGTGGAATGAAATGCACATAAACAAACAAAGAGCTCAACCTCTATCATACTCAATTCAAGAGGTAAAACATGCATGTCAAATGCAACCTAAGCATGCAATCTAACATGCAATATGAACATGCAAGTATATAAACATGCTAGGTACACAACCTAAGCAACACATACAAAGTAAGCATGCTACAACACATGAGGGAATGGACTTAAACTAGATTAGGCAGCCTCAAACAAGCCTAAAACAGTGGCCATAAGATGAAAATGAGGCGCTTCGAAATGCGTGCACACTTGCACGCAAACCGAGGCGATGGCATATACAATGCAATATGGCTAAAATGGCATATACAATGCAACATGGACTTATACTAACATGAGAGAGCCTCAACCACACTCACATAAGAGGCCGTGAGATGAAAATGAAGTGCCTCGAAATGCGTGCACACGGGCACGCAAACCGAGACAATGGCATAAAGGCATGAAATGGCATGGCAAACGATATGCAAACATGCTAATGGAATTTCAGCACTGAAATGTGGGGGAAAACAGTCCCGAATCATGGCCAAAGTACATCCAATGCACGGAATAGTCCCGAAACATGAATTTTGGCACCCGAAGTGGCCTATAGCTATGCCAAACGTGCAAGATATGAACATGAAGTATGAAGACAGCAGCTAGACAGTCCCAAAACAAGCATTTTTCAGTTTATTACATGGCCATAAAAACACATACAAGTATGGGAAAAATCCTACGCAAGGAAAGGGCCACAAGGAGGGCAAAGAGATAACCGATACATGGAGGCTCCAAACAAGTGAGGGCCCTTCTACAATGTTGTAGAGGGACCCAAAATATGGCCATTTAAAGCAGATGGCCGAGCCAAAATCAGTATACAAATAGGCTCAAAATGTCATGCAAAACAAGGGCAAAATGAGGCCACAACATGAGGTATATAAAGTGTGCATCAAACAGTCAAAGACCCTTCATGAGACATGTAGAGGGGGTCAAAATAAGACACTTTTCAGGCCTGTTGAAGACCCAAAAACAGAAGCATGGTAGGCTAACAAAGCATGCACAATTACGGTAAATAGAAGAGATTATGAAACAAGTGCAAGATAGAGTTACAAAAAATGGTTGAGCCCTTCTTCAATGTTGAAGAAAGGCTCAAAATAAGCCTACTTACAGTTTATTACATGCTCAAAAACAGGTTATACACCAGCCAAATATACTATGCAAGAATCATGGCATACAAGGGGGTAAAGAGATAGGTGCTAGATGCTATCACCAAACAACAAGGGGTCCTCAATCAAACATGAAGAGAACCCAAAAATAAGACTATTTAAAGTTTGGGTCGGAGCCCAAAAGTGCTTGCAAGCAAGGCTTAGATATGGATCAAGAAAAGGCTAGAAAAGGGAGAATGAGAACTCACCCTTGAAGACTAACTCTTGGCTGCCCTTTTGACTGAAAAACAGTGCCTCCTAGCCTCTGAGAAGACCTCCAAGCCGCTGGAAATGGAGTGGTGGTGGTGGTGCTAGGTGGTGGTGAAGGAATGGCCCAAGAACAAGGGTGTTTGGAGGTGGAATGAGAGAGATATATTGAGAGATGGAGGGATGTATATGTATATATCAGATATACATATATTTCTCTGGTTTTTTGTTCCAAAGTCTCCAACCTTAGATCAAGGGAGAGGAGAAGTGCTTATATAGGCCAAGTAAAGCACTTATCTTAAGGGCTAAGCAAAGAGAAAGGTTCAAGGGGGGGTGCAAAAGAGTCTAGGCTTCTTGGAGAAGCTAATACAGCTGGTAGGCTTCTTGAGGAAGCCAAGACAAGGGGTCAAGGCTTCCTCAAGAAGCCTTGAGCAAAGGGTGCACCAAAAAGGGCCAAAAGGTGGTTAAAGGGGTAAGTGATAGCTGCGGGTCTCAGATGGCCGAGAGCCCTTCAACAAAGTTGAAGAGGGGCTCAAAATAAGAAACTTTGTAGTTTACGACCAAGCCCAAAACAGCCCACAAGTACGCATAAAATACCGTGCAAAACAGGCCTAAAAAGAGGTAAAGAGACAAGTGACAGATGGAGATGTCAAACAGTAAAAGGTCCTTAATCAAACATGAAAAGGACCTCAAAATATGACTATCTCAATTTCGGGTCGGGGCACAAAAATGCAAGATGAGGGTTCGGGAGCCGAAACACGCAGTTCGGGGCCCCGAAAGTGGGCTGTTAGGCACCGGAAGTTGTGTTCGACCACGAAGTTGGTCTCTCGGACCCCAGTGTCCCTCAAAAGGGAGTAAATAGGATGCATGCCAAAAACCGGGGCAAACGGAGGTGGTTAGACAGTCCCGAACCGAGGCACACGGCCTGACGGCTCCGAAAACCGGGAACCGGGCTCCGAAATGGGAAAAATGGCCTGCGACCACAAAACGTAACCTACGGCCACTGAGAGATGGTCTACGAGACCTCTCCCTCCCTTTGGGAAGAGAAAACAGAGAAAACGGAGCCTGGTTCGCAAATCGAGGCAAAGCACAAAAGAGTCCGGAAGTCCGGAGGCAAGGCTCGTAGCCGGGACTCCGCAACCTCAGAACGAGCACAATATGCAACATCACCAAGCGCTCAATTGATGACGTCTGAGTCTTAAGGTCGGTCAAAAATGGGGTGTCTACAATTGGTTTCTTGAACACCGTGGTGATGGTAGTGCGGACTCTCAACCATCTTTTATCCTGGTCCTCACCATTGTCTCGCCTGCCTTGCCCGTTCTTGCTTGGACGTTCGATCGCGTTGACCTTTGCCGAGGCCTTTTTCTCTGATATTGCGGTCGTGCTAGATTTTGTTTTGGCACGGGCACCATCCTCTTCCACCCTGATATGCTGATGTACTCTTTCCATCAAGGCCTCCATGGTAAGGGGTGGCGTTATGGTAATTGAGTCCCTGAGCCTATTCCCGACTAGAAGGCCTCTTTTGTACTGGGCAATTGCGAGATTGGTGGGGCAGTCCCCAATCTGGTTGAAGGTCTCCCAATAGCGACTATTATAGGATTTTAAGGTCTCCTTATCGCCCATGTCGATGGAGAGAAGCTGGTCGATCTCCACCGGGGTTTTGGTGTTCGTTCTGAACCTTGTTACGAACGCCTCTGCCAATTACGCCTAGGAGGCTATGCTGCCTTCTGAAAGTTTTTCGAACCAAGTCAAGCCTAGGTCGCTCAGGCTGGATGGGAAGAAGATGCACATCAAAGCCTCGTTGCGCCGATATACCGCCATAACCTGGCGGAAGTGGCTTAGGTGCATGTAGGGGTCTGTCTTCCCATCGTACGTGGTGAATTTGGGCTGAAGGAAACCTAAAGGTAGGGGCGCGTTTTCGATTGTCAGAACGAACGGCGAGGTCTGCAGCCTCGTTAATGCTTTGTCTGTTGGTTCGTAAGCAAGGCGTGGTATTGGCATTCCAACTTCGACGCTTCCATGCGTCCGAGGAGCCAACCACTGAAGGGCAGATACTCTGCGAGGGTCACGCGCCCTAGTATCCTCCTTCCATCATGCCCTTTCTTCTAGCACGGTTCGTAAGTCGAGTAATCCTGGTAACTCCGTCTGTCTGGATGATGTCTGGTGCGTGCATGAGGGCCGATAGGTGCTTCCCTCAGTACAAGACCTCTCAGATCTCGTCCTCTTAGACCTGGAGTGATGAGTTCTGGAAGACCTGGATTGAGTATCGCCTGTCCTGAGGCTTCTACTCTCTGCTTGTGAGGGTGTGGTATTTCTACCACGATCTTCCGGGTGGCGAGGGGGCGTCCTACTTTTGCGCCCCTTTCTTGTCGCCACTCCTTTTCCCTTCATCTGGCGCTTCATAGACTCCATGACCGCCATCATCCGTCGTATTAATTCATCCTGCTCCTTGACACGATCCTCAAGAACTTGAGGGTCGATCCTCCGCCTTTGTCTCTCAGGACTTTGTGAATGTGAGTGATGAGGGCTGTTAGTCCACCTCCCCCTTGTATCCCTCTGGGGATTCTGTCGCTGGGGGTCTAAGTCTGCCATGGGAGGGATAGAAGGTAGACCTTCACGCCTTCCGCTCCCCTCTGGAGTTAATCCGTCAATAGCGGACTGTGACAACTCTTCGTTGTGTGCCATTGCTTCTAGTTAGTGAGGAAAACTTAATCAAGAGGTTTTGTTCTTGTCTGTAATTCCCACAGACGGCGCCAATTGTACGGGAAAGAAATAAACATTCTCGTATAATCTTGTTGATCTAGGTTGCGCTCCTCCATACGACGTCGCTTTACTCCCTGAAAACACAAACGTGAGCTAGCCGGCGGGTGTGTGCCGGATACCTCTATGATGCCTAAGTCAGCAAAACAGACAAATAGACAAAAAGCTCTCTGTCTTCAGGAATCAAAGTTGTGTTACCCCTCCAAAGGTGATGCTTGTGTGCTTTTGTAGGTTCCGCGTGGCACAATCCTAGTAGGACTCTTACTCCTCCATGCAGAGTCCTCCTAGGAATCACACACCTGAAAGATAATGCTTATCCTTTAACACCCCCCTCACTGCTTAAACCAAGTGAGATGGTTTTACCTCGGTAGGATGACCATACGACCGAAATAACTTAGCCATGCTATACTGGCTAAAACGACCGAACTTTGACTAGCTTGGTCCTTTCCTTCTTAGTTTGTACCTCGGTTTAAAGTGGTACGACCGAGCTAACTGCCAGCTCAGCTCTTCATTTCCTTGCTTCTACCTCAGCTTCGCATGCTAAGACCGAGCTATTCGTAGAAGAGTTGGACCAAGATAACCAAGAACAAAAGTCCCGAAGAAGGCTCTGCATACCTCGGTTAAAGATTACGACCGGGCTAACCAATTTGGCCGTGGCGACCGAGATAACAATAAGGCCTTCTGGGACCGGGCTAACGAAAAAGGCCACTCTTGCTCCGCCTTTCTTACTACGGCCCACAGCGGCTCATTACCCAGCTCGGCCCACTTTATTCATATAAATTACCCTCTCAAAAAGCATATTGATTTATTTTAAGCTCTATTTAATTCTTATTTGTTTAGTTTTTTTATTATTTAAAAATCTAATAAACTTAAGAGAAAATTACACTTTACCTCCTTTATGTTTGGTCACTTTTCTACTTTGTTTCTTACAATTTATTTTTTCATACTTTAGTCCTCCATGTTTCAAATTTTTTTCCAATTTACTCATAAAGCTAACTTTAATTCAAAATTAGACTGAAACTGTCATAATAACTGTCACATAATATAAAAATATATTATTATTATATTAGGATTAAAGCTTATGTCAAATATGTGAATTAAAAAAGAAAAAGAAAAAAGAAGCCAAATTAGTACACATTAATATGTGTTTGGGATGGAAAAGCCCCATCAAATTTAATGTCACGTGACTGTTAATGCATTATTTTCTGTCTAATTTTTAACACAAATTAGCTTTAGAAGTAAGCCTAGAAAAATTTAAAGCATGAAAAGCCAATTTTATTTTTTTTTTTTCGCGATAATTCTCGGCAACGAAGTAAGTTAATGAAAGTGAAGGCCCACAATGGTCTCATTTGGAAAGGTGGCTATTTTAGTTTTTTTTTTTGTTGCTATTTTAGCCTGGCTAAAAAAGTTGTGTTTGGGAATATAGTTGATTTTTTTTATTTTTTTTTTGGGTTGGTTTGATAGTTGTGGGAGAAAAAATAAAATTATTATGTGTTAGATGTAATATTTTGTCTTATTGATTATTTTAACCTATTTTATCTTTATGGCTATTTTTAGGGGTGTGCGCGGCATGGTTCGAGTAGTTTGAGAGTAAAATTATAAATCGAATGGCGGATTAGCGGATTGTCAGATCGATAAATTATGATTTGGACGGTTTTAGGTGGATTAATGAATTGAAAAATATTCTAACCAATTATCAAGTATTTGCATAATATATAACACTACTTTGCATAATATTTTTTTATATATATAACACAAACTAATTTTACATAATATTTTTCATATATATAACTACTAATTTGTAATAAATTTCACATTTTCAATCTCTCTCACACGCATTTTTATTTTGATATTTCATTAGAGATTAAAAAATATATAAGTATTAACTATAGCAAAACGAAACGGTTTTGAAGGCAGATTATAAATTTTAAAATTTAATCTGCAGTTAGCGGATAGAGCAGTACAAATTGATGAGGATCAATACAGTTTTAACGGATTGGTAGATATTTTGTACGGTCCTAATTATTTTAGCCCAAATAACACTTCCAAACAGGGGCCAATGTGGTAGATTTATTCTCAAGAAAATGAAAAATTATTGATTGATTCAGGGCACCACGTGACAATGCCCCTTACCGATCACAATTCACCATGACTCCTTATGTTTTCTAACTACATAATATAAATTTGTGAATCTCACCCTCTTTACCAATTACAACACCATTGAGACATCACGTGACGGTGCCTCAGAACCAACCAATAACATCTCTGAGCAACTATATGGAAAGTATTGACAACTTACATATGCTCCTGCATAAGGATCCTACTCCATAGGTATTCATAATCTTGATTTGTAAAAACTCAGAATTCATCTTTAGAAGTGAACATCAAGATTTAGGGCCAATTTAAGAACATAATAAAAAGTCAAAAATTAACTTTTAATCCATTTCAAGTCACATCACCTCTCACATTTTTTACACATTTTTTTAACCCCAAAAAAAAAAAAAAACTAAAAAAAGCCAAAAAAATTAATTTTTAACCATCTTTCTAAAACACCCCTTATTGATTAAGGATAAACTAGACATAAAAAACTAAAATAACGTGAAAAGAGGAGTTAGACTTTCAAGATTTAAAAACCTAAGGGCTTTAATTTTAATTATTATGCAATTTTGTAGTGTTTTAAACCTCTAACAGAAACATGTAGAGAGATTAACAATGTAAAATCAGAATCAATCTTAAATAATAATAAAAAGAATGTAAAGCGTGACTAGGCTAGACTAGTTCCCAAAAATCTAGGCTTAGGCCCAAGTCCAAGCCTAGGCAACGGGTTTCAGGCTTGGGTTGAGCCTAGATCGGATTTCACTTTTTAAAAAAAAAAAAAAAATCATCAAAAATAACTTACAAGTGACGTTGGGTACCGGTCAGGCTTGGCCTTGAGTTAGGCCTCAGGCCAGGTTCGTGGAATTGAGATTTGGGTCGGACCGAGCCTAAAAATGCGTCACTTGGGCAAGCTTTAGCTAGGCCTTGAGGCCAGAAGCCAATTTAACATAAAGAAGGATGTATTCCTAATTTTTCATATATATAAAAATAAAAATAAAAAAGACAAAATAAGTATAAATTTCAAGATATTTTTATTAGTTTTATGATAATTTTCACTCTTGTAAATTTTTTTACAATTTTGGTTGTTAAAAAAAAAAAAATCTCTATATATTTTATAAAGAATTTAAAAATATTAATTTCTAAATGAGAATTGTTTTGTCAATACAACATTAGGTGTAATATGTTGGAGTAGTACTAACTTCTTACTACAAAAATTAGCAAGGCATATAAAAAGCAATCATTTTTGTTTTCGATAGGTGCATATGATACGATACAGGCGGCATTGCAGCAGAGGTAATGAGAGATAGACTCTCAGCCTCAAGGACTCGGACTCAAATGTTGTGGGTCCCACTTATTTTTTTCATTCTCAACTTATAAAGAAAGAAACAAAAATGAAAAAAAAAAAAAAAAACAAAGTTGTTTTATTTTATTTTTTTTGATAATTTTAAATTAAAGTAAAATTATAATAAAAAAACAAAAAATAAATATAATGAAATTGTAGTGTGAGTATATATATATATATTTTAAGGGGCCAACCCTTCACAAATTGTAGACTAGAAGGGTAAATGCATAATATTACCTGAAATTTTGAAATAGTTTGCAGGGGCAGTGTCTGCCATTGCATATACTCTCCCATTAACTTTTTGTGATTTTCTTGTGCTACGACAGCTTTTATCAAAAAATTGTTTGCTAAAAAATGTTGACAAGGCATAAATTTTTTTTTTTTAAAAACGATGGTAGCGTTTGGTAGAGTTTTAGAATTATAATTTGATAATAGAGTCGTATTTTGAGTTTGCTAGTTTTGAAATTATGATTTGAAAAAATAAAATTTGTTTGGTAATGGGTTTTGAAAAGAGTTTTGAATCAAATTTTGAAGGGAGTTTTGAATTTTGAAATTAGAAAAGTTGTTTGATTAAAAAACTTACAATTTATAACCAAACACACAATCCAAAATTCTGTTAAAAGCTCATAAAAGTTTTTAAAAAATTCCGAAAATATTTTTTTATTTAAATATAAAAAAAATAACAGGTGCCAATTGTCAAAAAAAAAAAAAAACACAAACATTGTTTCGGTCAACCGGTCTGACGTCCGAGAGGATGACCGGATAGACGTGTTTTTAAAAGTGGGTGTGGAATCAATTTTTGAAAATTCTAACTAAACGCCACACTCAAACCAAGGGCTGAAATTGAGTTTTGAAATCTTGACCAAATACATCCGAGATACTTTTTTAATTTAATATAATTTTATTAAAATAAATATATTTTTTAATATTTTCACAAAATTTCAAGTTACTTTCTAATTTAATTTTAACATTCAATAATACTTCAAGGGCACTCTTTAGTTTTTTTTTTTCCTTTTCTAAATGTCTTGCTAGAGTAAAAGTTTAATCTGATATGATGCACTGTAATCATTTCATCAAATCTTGCCGGTCATCCGGCCGGACCAAAGTAAATTTTCATCAAATCTTCATCACTTCGTAAATTGTCTTGTATAATTTCATCATATGGGCGTTTATGTAGTAATCTATAATTAGGCCATGATTTTGAGGAAATGATTTTTTTCGATGTGTTTATGTCTGAAAAGTTGAAGCCTCAAAACCTTTTTTCAATCTTTAGTTTCCAAATGTTGATCAAAATGTATCCTCTCCATTTCTCGTTTTGCCGCTCTTGACAATTATAATAAAAAAACAAAAACAAAAACACAAAGAAAAAGTTTAAAGTAGAAAAATCCAAACATTAATCGACTGTTTCAGAAATGAAAATCTTCCTTTGCAATGCCAATTTTAAACAATAAATACTTCAATAGATCAATTCCTAGATTTATTCAATAATGGGTAGTTGAAAATCCGATGAAAGCACTCCAACAACTTTTATAACTCAAGCCATACCCTAGAACTGGCATACCACAACATCCAGTACCCATTTACGAAAAAAATTGCCACAAAACCCATATAGTGGCATAAAACTTTCAATCAAATAATCAGCACTCAAATGCTGCATTGGTCTCAGGTCTGGTGGTTGTATGTCTAAGGGAGATGGATTGATACCCTGTGTATGTGGAATGGTCTTCTGCAGTTCGGTCTGCTGCAGCTGCACTAATGAATCTGCACTATGCTATCTGTTGAATCTGCACTGGGATTGTCTGTTGGGATTGTATGTGGATTGGCCTGGTGGTTGTGTGTCTGCACTGGGCTCGTCTAAGGGAGATGGATTGTTGTTCTGTGAATGTGGATTGGTCTTCTGGAGTTTGGACTGCTGCACTATTGTATCTGCACTATACTATTGCTCTGCACTGGGCTTGACTGTTGCTCTGCACTGGGCTTATATGTTGTGCTGGTCTCAAGTCTGGTCTGAGGCCTTTTTTGTTTTTTTGTTCCTTTGGTTGGTTGCTCGTCAACTCTGGGGTGCTGCAAATGATAGGATGGACTTTTTCATGCTAACCTAGTTGGGATGTTTCAGTCCATCGTGATGCTTCTACACTTCCCTTTCTTTATTGATGTTCTTGTCTTGTTCTTTGTACTTCTTTTTTCATCAATGAAGCTTCTTCGTCTTGCCGTTCAAAAAAAAAAAATAATCAGCACTCAAATGGTATAGAATTGTGAAACAAGAAATTAAATAACTGCATTTTTACATTACAACATCTGTATATGGTAAATCATATGAATAAGTTGAATAATTTATTCTACAGATTTAATAATCCAACAATTTGTATAAAATAACAAACAAACAAACGTGAACCCAATTGAGATTGTGGTTCTGCTAATAAGAGAGGCGCTGTGGGGTTGTGTACAGGTTGAGAGTGCATTGAGTGCTAGTTTCCAACCCAAAACTGCACCTTTCAGTTTCAGACGCAGCATATAAACCATCTCAGTCAAAGGAGTTGCCAATCACAGTCGTCTTCTTGTGTTCTGCCCTCTGCATTATTACCGTGCACAATGTCAAAAGACTCGTCCTGTTGATTCCGACTAGTATCACTCAGCATGTCATAGTGATCAGCTGCCCTTGGCAGATTGCGTGTATGAGTAACAGTAAATAATGGAGCACCCTTTGATTCATCAGCCAGCTTGGAAGCACGGTTACAAAAATCATCAAAATCATCTGCCAAACCAAAAAAAAAAAAAAGAAAAAGAAAAAGAATGTCATGCCCAAAAAAGCTTCAATCCTCGAGCAATAATAAAATGAATGTATGGAATTTAATCAAGAACAGCCAGCCAGCATCCATACCTTTGTCTCTGCAATAAAACCCAATTGCCAAGGATGAATCAACGGAGTCAAGTGGTACGTGCCGCACAACGCTGGAATCATTATCAAAACAAATAAAGGAAAAACAAAAAGCAACACAAATAAATAGAAGAAGAATAAAGTAAATGGAGGATGATAATAAAGCAATCACTATTTCTCAAAACTTACTTGCAGTGATAAGATGAAGTATCAGCCTCTAGATTATCCCTCCTGATATCAACTACCTGATAATGTGACCAGCCAAGGAGAAAATGGAGTATACATTATGAATACTCACACATCATAAAGCAAAAAGATAACAACATAGTTATGCCATTTTTTTTTATTAGCAACAACATATTTCATTGTTCCAGGTAATTAGAGATCATTACTGGACAATAATGAGAAAATAAAAGGAAAGCAAATCAAGACACAGGAAAACAATGACGTACATTTTGCTGGGACTGCCGTTAGAAACCACGTAGGCATTTAGCATTTATACTTTTCATTTTAGTATACATTTTCAAGGCTAAGTATATAGGCTTGATATAAGACATATAGTTGCAAAACAAACCCAGCACAACCTTCCATACAGGGGCATGAACATAGTTTCTAACAGTGGCACTTCAAAGGTTGCCTACCATTTATAGTGAAAAGGACTTTGTCAAATCAATATTCTTAAAACAACTCATACTGTGAACTTCGATTTAAACTAAGGTTTTCGTCTCATTTCACCCATGAAATTATGACCTTTTTTTTTTTTTTATTACAAATAAAGCTTGTAGGATGTTTGCAGAAAAGAAAAAAAGAAAAGGAAATGTGAAGCGTGTAGACCGTATTCAAGTGTTTTTTTTTTTGTGTGACAAGAAACAGATTGCCAGCCTAGGTATGCACAAATAAGGTTGTTAAAATCGGGATCTTAAGTGGGATTGTTGGGAGGGATTCGTGGATCGGATCGTAAAATCGGATCGAGAATTGTAAGATTCTACTTTCAATGCAAAATAAAATGAAAAATTATGAATAATGATAATGTATGTTGCACAATTTTAAAAAGACTAAAGAAAAATGATAAATTTGATATAATGCACTTTCTATGTTAATATAAATTGGCAGAGACGATTGAAAAATGAGTTTGTAGTCAACTTTTTTATATAGATATACATATATATATATATATAACAAATTATAATAACCAAAAAAATTGTAGGATCAGAATGGTAATAGAATTGGAATTGTATGCAACGATTTTATGAATAGGATCGTAATCACTTTAAGATCCTACTAAATTTAAGATTCTAGTGTAATCTAGATCGAGATTCTGATAACCATTTTATTACATATACAAGTCAATGTTGAAAAGCAATATTGCACTGTACCGGCTGAACTTCATGTGGATCAAGGTAGAAAGCCTCTTCATCCTGCACGCTGACAATGTAAGTTGAAGCACCAGGTCTACCACCCAGGATACCAAGGCTCTGAGGAAACGTGAATGTCGCGCTCAATAAAGGAATGTACCTAACAGAATTTTAAAAACAAAAAAATTCTGATTAACATACATGACAACATTAAACCAAATAAGGTAAGGAAGGAATAAAACACACAAGGCACTAACTTCAGCGTTTTTAGTTTTCCAGCGATTATATCAGTGCACACAGCCCGCATAGAACAATTTGCTCGAAACAAAATTATGATACTGAATCATATAGGTCAACATACCCTGGTAAAACATATTAGGGGAGCCACCAATTCTCAATGCATGGCAAATAAAACCTTAATAGCCATAGAACAAGGAAAAAGAAACCTCATAGAAAATATTACAGTACATGAATACTTGCTATGATCAAAATTGTTTGAAAAGTACATAGTAAAAATTGTGTGAAAAATGATGAGGCCAACAAAACAAATGATGATGAACAAGGAGACAAGCATCAAAAGTACCCAAGTACCTGGGGTTGATTTTGTCAAGACCAAGAACTAAGGGAACCAACAAAAGGTGTCCAATTAGCCTGGCCTTTTGAAAACTCAAAACAATGTCTAGAAGCATCCTCGATGCAGACAACTGGAGCTCCACCTCTCTCCCCATCTTCATCACTAGAAACAACATAAATAGCCATGGGAAAAGACTGGTCTTCAAGTTCACTCTCCTCTCTCTTAAAGCGGACTAGAGATTCCCAAGTGCGACACATGGCATAAGGGCCAACCAATGATCCAGCAGCAAGGTCATAACCATTTCCTGCTTGAAGAAGATTGTGAATAGACAATGTTGATGCCTCAGAATCACCAAAGAGATGTAATATCTCAATGTATTCTTTGTTGAGTGGCTGCATATGGAAAGGCAGTTACATGAGCATAACCATTTAGCAATTTATCAAAATTCATTGCTCTGTTCTCCAGATCCTGCAGATTCTGACTTCCAAACTTAGAGATATTTACAATATATGATGGAGAGAAATAATAAATATAATACTCTGGCTTTATGTTAACTTATGAGAAGTTTTTCTCCAGGATCTCCCTAATTGATGAACAATCAATGCCTGTAGATATGAATAGCCATTCATTCATTGACAAATTACAAATAAACGCAAAAAAATAAAATTTGAAACTCATGGGTAATAGAACAACAGGCAACTATTCCTAGCCCAAAAACCAAATATAAGAGTACATATGCTCATCACAAACACATTTTATGGTAATTACTCCTTCCGTCTCAAATTGTTGTATAGCACGGAAAACAATAACTTAAAAATAATTTATTCTCATACTAAAATTTTTAAATATTTTTTCACCAATTAAAAGGTCTCTTTAAATATTTTTAATTTGTGAAAAAAAAATGAAAAATTTGGCACGTTATTTTTAGGTTCTAGATTTCCATGCCGGAGAAACAGTTTGGGATGGAAATTGTAATATAAAAGATGAGAGAAGACAGTACTATACCTGAGCAACAAGCATCTGGCCAGCTGCTCCAAAGCATGCAACCCCAGTTTACATCACTGGTGTACTTTGAGTCTCCAATAGCAGGAAAGCCTGCGAATTAACAAACGCAAAATCCTTTTATCCACATCATCAGTAAGCATCAGTTTTCTACTCCAACTCAATTCATCCAGAAATGAGGCAACAATCCACAAAACAAACCTTTACGATATGTCAGCAAAATTCTTGATGAGAAATCTTCAAAAAATGCTGCTAGTCCATCACTAATAGCTAGATCACTAGACGAATCTTCCTGAAAAATTTTATACCACAAACCAAGATGCCATATGTCACTTGTTGAACTAGAAATGCCAGTCTTGTACAGCCCTATCACACGCTCTTGAATTCTCCTCATTGAGCCACCATTCATTACTCGTTTCACAGCTGCTGTCCACCCATTACTTCTAGTACCGAATCCCTTCTTCCCACAACCTTGGGCTCACCATGCGTTTCAAAGGTTGAGAAAGCAGATAGAAAAAATCCTGACCATAAGGAAGTCCTGGAGAGCTTACTGTCACTAGATCCTGGCTCAGAACAAACAGACCCAGAAGTTCTATTTGGAGAATCAGAATAAGTTTTACAACAATGCTTTGAATTAAAATTTCTCTCGTGAAATCCCTTCATTACCTAATCATAAAGCAGCAGACAAGGATACAACTGGCTTATAGGGACAACCAGAACTTGGAATATTCATCAGCAGTCCAAATGTAAAAGACAAAAAGGTCCCAAACAGAAGCCAAGATACCTGGCAGAAAAAAATAAAGCCCATCAAGTATTGTCAATGGCTCATCATACAAATACCAAAAGAACAAGTACACTGCATGCAAAAGCTATACAATTCTTAATATTCTCAAAGACACTTTCAACCAGTTTAAATAAAGGTAAAAATATGCTAAAATAAATTGAAGTATACATATATTCATGCATACATCCAAGCGCATACATACATATATCTAAAATGAGATCATTTGGCCATGCACAATGTAAAACAACTAACAACTAGCACACCAGTACGTAGCAATCCTAGTTGACCATGCTAAAAGCACATGAGGAAGGCCAAAAAGATGCAAGTTGAGGCTGAGAGAGATCATCATCTTCTTGTACTTAATGTGGCTTTGCATGAAACCAACTTGGGATTTTATATCCCACTCCTCTTTATAATTCTTCCCTGGCTCGTGTGTGAATGAGTTGAGAACGCATTTTCAATGTTTTGGCTTCATTTTCTCCATCTTGATAGTGCTAAATTGATCTTTTATGCATTATAGATATTGCTTGTCTTTCTTGTTATAGAATTGTGTGTGAATAATAGTTGCATCATACCCTTCTAACCATGAAACAAAATGACCAGATCAAGAGAGTTCCTATAGGTGCACGTCCTACTCTTCTATACCATCCACCAACAAACAAAAAAAGAAAAGAAAAAACAGAGGACTTAATCACATACCCTGCCCCAAAGCTGCCCCCAATCACATATTTCTTCCTCTAATGGACTGAACCTTATGCAAGTATATTATTGTATTGGATAACGGTTAAAATTTTTATTTTTTCAATTAATTCTGTTGAATAAAAAATTCTAACAACGAGATATTTGTAATTTTACAAATCATAGGAGACAATTTGTATTTTAAGTAAATTTTATGGGATATATTTGTTATTTTCCCTAAAAATGGTAAAATTACAAATAAACTTCCTGAAATTTACTTAAAATACAAATTGCTCCTTATAGTTTTAAAAATTACACCACGTCCCTTAAAATTTTTAATTGCATAACAAATTGCACATTTTATTAATAAATTATTAAATCAATCAGCAATTTGTAATGATATCCATAAATATATTTCAGTTAAAAATTCATGTAATTTTATTAGTATTAGTTTATATTTTAATTTTTTGTTGTTAATTAAATTTTTTTACAATGAGGTTTTTTTTTTTTTTTAATTTTCAGAATTATAAGTGACAATTCATATTATGCAACAACAATATAAGGGACAATTACCACCAAAAAAAAAAAAAAAAATAGAGTTTGATTATTGTATCAAAATAAATTTTTAATTTTTAATTTTGTCAATTTAAATCATAATATTTGATTTTTTTAATCTAAACTATTTGTCTATTTTCATTAACTAAAATCAATGAAAAAAATAGTATTTTAATCATTAAAGTCAATATAAATATATATAAAATGTCTAAAATATATATTTTTATTATGTTTAATGATAAAAATATTTATTTTTTTCTCAATTTTAATTTAAAAAGGATAAATAATTCAAATTTAAATTGATAAAATCAAAATCTTAAGATTTATTTGTTTAAAATGTTAAATGGTAGTAGAAAATTTTTTAATTTAACCAAAATCTAATAATGAGATATTTTTTTGTTATATATATCGCAACCTCGGACGTGAAAGGAAAGAACATCCTTTTTGAAGAAAATCGAAGGAAAGAACATCTTCAACCCCCGGGGTACATCTCTCCTTCACATCTCAGTCAGCTCTTCTTCTTATGATTCTGTTTTTGTTTTTGTTTTAGGATTGCATGCGTAATTTTGCTATAAAATTTCATAAGTAACATTGTCATTAGCGTAATAGAATGTTCAAAATTTTGTAATTTCTGTAACAAAAATAAGGGATTTGGTCAAAACTCCCTTATAATAAAACTTTAATGTATTAAGGACAAGCATAAAAAATTTTCTTTAAAAAGTTAAACACATACCACTATTATCAAAATATTAAAATTCAAAATAGGGCAAATTACAAACACCCCCTCGAGGTTTGGTGAAAATACAAATTTCCCCCTGAGGTTTAAAAAATTACAAATTACCCCCTAAAGGTCAAATTTGCATAACAAATTAGGGGGAAATCTGCATGAAAATAAAAACCTCAGGGGGCAATTTGTTATGGAAAGATAAACCCCAGGGGGCGGGATGTAATTTCTCAAATCTTAGGGGGGAATCTGTATTTTTACCAAACCTCGAGAGGGTGTTTGTAATTTACCCATTAAAATAATATAACTTTTGATGTAAATGTCGGTTTTTAATAAAATTAATATTTTTAGAATTTTCTTATCAAGATCTATCAACTAAAATTCATGTTGACTATGAAATTCTTAAAAAAAAAAAAAATTATTACTGTCGAAATTGATATAAATAGTAACAGTAACATGTTACTTTAATATGTTACTCTGTCTCACAATAACATGTTATTCTGTTTGACAATTAACAGTAACATGTTATTTTGGTTCATAGTAACATATTACTCTGACAATATTGTTCAAGAAAATATATATATATATATATTACTTTATCCTTACTCAATTATGTGTTTTCTCCTTAAGGATTTTTTTTTTTTTGAGAACCAAACACAGCAACATCATATATTAAGTTAAACATAATGTCTTACAACAGTGGCCAGATGATGAGCATCTTGGACCACATCACGCTCCACCTTCTCAAAAACAACATGAAGAAAAAGTTTACAATAAGACAATATATCAGTCAAAATGGATTGAAGGCATCAATCACAAGCTTGATCATAGTGTTGTAACAACAGTACGAGAACTAGACAGTCCGTTTGTAAGAGCAGGTTATTAATGCTAGACTGATATGCCCAACGCAAAGCCTGGAGAATAGCAGCTGCTTCAGTTTGTTGGGGAGATAACATTGAAGGTCCTAAAATAGCTTTCTCATAGATGCGTTGATTATCCGGATCAAAACAGACCCATGCCAAACCAGTTCGATCAGCTACAGAGAGCTAAGAGCCATCCATAACAATGCGCATGCACGAACCAGGAGCAGTGAGTGGTGTAGCAGTCTGCAAAATAACCTGATTAGCAGATCTAGGTTGAGGAGAAATACTATAGTGAGAAAGCTGATGGGAAACATTGTGCTGAAATGAAAGAAATAACGTTAACAACTCAGTAGCTAGCATGATCGATCGTTCAACGGACACCTTTACTCTATGAAATTCCACAGAATTGCGTTGCAGCCAAATGGCCCATAATAAGGCAATGGAGTGAATTAAAATTTCTGAATCATGAATTTGTCGCACCCAGCCTTGAAACCATGAGAAGAAAGACAAAGGTCTTCCCACTCCAAAGTCTAATCCCAAAATCGACCTTCGCCAAATCCGTTGTGAAAGGGGACAATCAAAAAATAGATGTTCAAGAGATTCCTCATGCTGAAAACACCTAGAACAAAGTGGATCAATAGGCAGCCCTCGTTTCTTTAATTCACGTTTTACCGGAAGAATATTGTGAAGACATTTCCACACAAACAAGATCCATTTGGGAGGAATCTTGAATTGCCATAAGCGTTTCCACACATCCTAATCCAGATCAGGCCTACAATAGTCAGGAAATTGTCAGGTCAACGCCTACCTATAGCCTGATTTGACTGAATACTCGCCACTTTTGGTCGGGCCCCACCCTAATTTTTCCTCAATATCAACCTGAGATATATGCATAGATAAAATATAAGAGATAACATGTGCTGGAAAAAATAGTTTCAATAAGTCTAGACGCCAGGAACGAAGCACGGGATCTATGAAATGGGCAACCCTCAAGCCAGGACAAATAACACTCCAACCTCCGCCTCTACAAGGATTTGAAACTAGCGGAATCCATTGATCCTCAAAGGGATTAATATGCTGTCCATTTCCAACGACCCATTGAAGCCCCGAGGCCAAAAGCGAGCGTCCCCATAATATACTCCGCCACCCCCATGAAGATGCCGAAGATGGGCTAATATCAAGAAAGGAGCGCCGTTGACAATATTTACCAAGCAACACTCGCGAAAGTAGCAAATTTGGACAGGAGAGAATCCGCCATGCTTGCTTAGCTAACAAGGCTTGGTTAAAACACGTAAGATTACGAAAACCCAGTCCGTCCTAGTTTTTGGGGAGACACAAAAATGCCCATTTTTTCCAAGATATCCCTTTACCCCTTGATGAGGCCCAAAGAAAATGACGAATAATAGACGTAAGCTTATGGTGAAAAGATTTAGGCATGCGAAAGACAGCCATTAGGTACACCGGAATAGATTGAAGGACATGTTTTACCAAAATTCCCCGACCAGCAAAAGTTAAAAATTCACACTTCCAGCCTTGTAACTTATGACTAACTTTACTCAAAATTGAATTAAAAATGTCAGCCTTGGTGCGCCCTGAGAAACCCAAATTAGCTCCCAAATAGATTCCGGGTTTGGATACAACTTTAACTCCAAAAAGGGAAACAAGCCAGTCCCTAGCCGGAGGTGAAAAATTGGGACTAAGATAAAGCTCCGATTTGTGAAAGTTTATGCGCAGCTCGGAATAGTGACAAAAAGTATTTAAAAACCAATGGAAACACCAAATTTCAATTGGCTTATAATGGAGAAATATAAAACAATCATTAGCGAAAAGCAGATGCGAAAGGGGGGGCGACTGCCGACTGATAACAATACCTCAACAAATATTAAACGACGCCAAATGTGCAAATCCTTCTGATAAAACTTGCATCACCAATAAAAACAAATACGGCGAAAGGGGATTACCTTGCCGCAAACCCGCAGAAGGTGCAAAAAATTCCGACGGGGTGCCATTAATCAAAACAACAAATTGGATAGTAGATACACATTGAGAAATCAATTGAATCCACTTAACGGAGAACCCCATTTTAGCCATAACCGTCTCAAGAAAAACCCAACTCACTCTATCGTAAGCTTTATTCATGTCCAACTTCAACTCGAAAGAGGACAAATTACCCGGATTTTTAAGCTTCTTAATATATTCAATAACTTCATGGGCTAATAAAATATTGTCAGATATAAGCTGACCCTTCAAGAAAGCACATTGATTATCGGCAAGTAAATCTGGCAGCACCATACTAAGCCGGTTAGCAAGAACTTTAGCACCGATTTTATAAAGTACATTGCATAAACTAATAGGTCGACAGTCATTTATAGTGAGGGGCTCTTTGTCTTAGGGATAAGGCAGATGAATGTTTTGTTAAGCGGTTTAAATAAAGATCCCGTGGTAAGAAACCCCAACACAGCTTGAGAAACCGACGTCCCACAATCGACCAATATTTTTGATAAAATCCAGCTATAAACCCATCCGGTCCTGGAGCCTTGAACTTTCCCATTTGAAAGACAGCCTTTTGTATTTCCTCAGTAGAAAATGGTTGTTCCAATAAAGTAGAGTGATGAAGCTGCAAATGAGTATTGATGACACTGAGTAAATTAAAGTGAGAGGGAAAGGGACCTGAGTCATGAAACAAAATAAATTGGATTGTCCTTTTCACCAAACAAGGATCTAATGTAGAGGTTTGGCTAAATTTTCCAACAAAAATTTGAAAATTTCATAACATAAAAAACAAATAAATAAATAAATAAAATGCATAACATTGCCAGTAGCATAATAAAATATTCAAAATTATAGTTTATGTATCAAAAGTTTGTGGTTTAGTTACTGTGTATTTGGTAGAGTTTTTTTTTTTTTTCCTTTTTTTCTTTTCATCGTCTTCTTATTGTTTCCCCCTATGGAACCACCATGAATTGTTTTGTTTTTTCCTCTACGCTGGTGAGATATATGCGATGTTTATCATTGTGAATCACATTGCTTATGAATTTCTCTGCTTGTGAATTTGGTATCTGAGATTGTGATGGAATTAGCATTTAATTGAATGTGTTGCTTGTGAATTTGCTTATGCAATGTTTCGGTTGCCTAATTTTTATAGATTGTTTAAGATTTTTTATCCAAAATTTACTAATAAATTGAAACCATGACTTGTAAATTCAATTTACCGGATAATAAAATTCTTGCACTAACCTGTTAGAGGAGACGAAATTCAAACCCCGAACCCAACACGACAACAACACAAAGTTGTCATGTGTCATATAGATATTAATGTATCAACTGCCCAACAAAAACCACATTCAAACCATAACCTTCAAATTGAATTTATATTGTCTAACAAAGTGATTTTGTATTATTGTGTATAAAATAATCTAGAGAGAATAATTTAATACATCACAACTCGTGCATCGCGCTGGCCCATCAAAGCTCTTCAATCCCTTGCACTCAACTGTAAGTAGAGTTGTTAACTTCCCTTTGATGTATCCTTTGCTTTTTGTTTTGTTAAATTTGTCAACACTGCCAATGTTAACCTAGAAAGCACGATCCCTCTAAAACGTGTCGTGTTAAATTTTTTTATTTTTTATTTATTATTATTTTGTGGACACGTTGGGACAGTTGACAGACACACATGTCCTGTGTTTGGATTCCCTTTAAGATATTTTTTTCGGTATTTTTTTATTATATAATAATTTTAGAAAGCTAATTTTTGGTCAAACTAAAATATTTGGAAACAAAGAGTGGGAAAAGTGAAGAAAATTAAAAATACACCCACATATATAATGATGCCTCTTATTATATGTCTTTGCCTTAATTCATATCCGTATACATAATATATATAAGGGAAAAGTTAGGGATCATGAAAATTTTATCATGAAAATGATCATGAAAAGTTTATGATCCTTGGATTACCTTGATTAGTGTGTGGTGCTTTATTCTAAGTGTAATCCAAAGATCACAAAGCTTTCATGATTATTTTTCATGAAAAAAATTTCATGATACCTAGTATTGCTGTTGTAGACACCCCATTTTTGACCGTCCTCAAGACTTGGACGTCACCGTTGGAACACTCGGTGATCACCCATGATTGTGTTCGTCTTGAGTTCCCGGAGGCCTCGGTTGCGCGCCTTGCCTCGGGATCTCTCGACTCGACTGTTCGGTGTCTGGTTTTGCACCAAACACTTGTGTTTTTGCCTTGGAAGGCAGGGAATGGCTTGTTGGCCATCCCCACACCCCACCGGCAGTTAATTGAGGCCACCGGCAGTGTTTTCTTAAAACCCATGGCCGGTCGGCATTATATTTTGCCGACCGGCACTTTGTCTCGGCCGATGACCTCTTTTGCTGGCCGACCTGCACCCTTTGCACCCCTCAGGTATGGTGCATGCCAGCTGTGCCAGCTGGGATGCACCATCACCATTCCCCATGTACGGGGGTGACCCCTTTGCACACCCTTGACCCCTTTTTCCCTTCTAAGAGGTTGAACCTTTGGCCAAGCTTCTTGGAGAAGATTAGCCAGCTGTTCTTAGCTTCCTCTAGAAGCCAAGACTCCTTTGCACCCTTTGCCCCCTTTCATTTGGCTTCTTGGAGAAGCCTAGAGCCTTTGCCTTTGCTTATTTAAAGAACCCTCCCCCTCCATTGTTAGGGGTTGGAGCTTTTGAACCAAAAACAGAGCATATATATCTATACATCTGATATATACACCTTCTCTCTCTATATTTCCCTCTCTCATACCTTGTGTGTGTTTCTAGGCCTTAAAAGTGCATTTTAACCTTACTTTTGCACTAATACACACACCATTACACCTTGCTCCGAGATTGAGAGGCTTGGAGGGTTCATTCTTGAGTTTTTGGACTGGTTTTGACCAGAAGGAGAGGGCTGAGGTGACTGTTCTTAAATTGTTCTTCAAGGGTGAGATTTTCACTTTATTATCCCCAATTTTTCACTAGCTTTTTACCTATTTTGCATGCTGATTTAGGCTTTGTGTTTAACATAAAAAAGTCTTATATTTTCTTGCTTAAGAACTTTCATTGAGGGTGTTTTGTGGTTTGAGTTCAAACTCACCCTCTCAGGTCTTATTTGGCCTTTTTGGTGCTTCCTTTGTGAGGCTTTGTTTACTTGAGTGTTTGAGTCTTCTCACCACTGAAAATCAGTGGATTTTCAGTGGTGAGGAAGGTGGTTTGAAGTCTTGTATAGGGAAGGGACACCCCTCTCCCCTTTGTCTCTCTTTTATCTTTGTTTTTGGCCTCAAGGACAACATGCATGCTTGACTGATTATGGCTTCATTTCAGAGTTTATTTGGGTGTTTTGGAGCATATTTTATCTCTGTCTCATGAGGGTTTGTTGGCCTCTTTCATGCATGATATACTTGCTTTGCATTTCTCTATTTGGCATAGAAATGCATCTTGTGTTTAGGCCATGATTCTTGCATGTGTTAGCCTAACTTCATGAGGGTATTAGCATCATTTCGCCATGATCAAGGTCTGTTGGCCACTGTTTCAGTCATGCTAGCCATGTTTGGTGTCACCTCTTTGTGTTTTGGCTTGTGAGCCTTGGGTATATTAGTCTCTAGCATGCTTAGCTTAGACCATCCTCATGATTTGGCATCATTTAGGATCATATTTCAGTCTATAAATCATGCTTGTATGCTTGCATTCATTACTCTTCTCATGCTTTGAAGGTGTGCCCTTTTATGCTTTGAAATGAATATTGTGTATGCCTAAGTATTTGAGCTTTCAAGACTATCATATCAGTGGGCTTTGGAGCCCATTTTTGCATGCTAGAATTCTGTTTTTTACTTGTCTAATTCATATCATGTATGGTCATGTTGATGGTAGTAAAGTGCTCCCTTTTGTGCCTTAGTTTTAGGCCCATTGGCTTGCATGTCGGCATGAGTGTTTGTCCACCTTTTTGGGCACTTTTGGCCGCTGTTTTGGGGTGGATTGAGGTCTGCCCCCTTATGGTTTAAGTCCACCATTGCATGCTTGTTTCATGTTTGTTGCATGATTGCTTCATTAAGTGTTGTAACATGATGATCCTATTGCTTAGATTGTCCATGTTTGCATTGCATTTGCATCTTGCGTGTTTAGCATTGTATATTTGCCATGATAGTTACATAGCATTCCGCATACTTTGCATCTTGATCTCATGTTGCGTCTTTGAGCCATGTTTGCATAACATGCATTGCATTACTTGGTTTGGGGTGTCAAACCAAGTGTGAGGGTTAAGAAGTGTTCATACTACAAGTGATGTAACACGTCTTAACTCTCGGTCACCGAGGCCCTTGACCTTGACATGATAGGGTCTTGGTCTTCATTTGTGTGTTGCATGCATCTTCATTAAAATGCAAACTTGGCCTCTTAGGCCATCATACATCAAAATGCACAATTGATGGCCCGAGGGTCGAGGGCTGTGCTTCCTTGAGTCTAATGCACGATAAGGAGCATGGCCATGCTTACATGTGCCTGAAATTTCATGCCATGCATTGCCTGTCTTCTGCTGCTGTCAAAACTGTCTTCTGCAGGAAGTTTCTGCCGACCGGCAACATTCAGTGCCGACTGGCCATTGGTGAATGGCCGATAACTTTACCAGCAGTCGATGGAAATTCCTTATGGCCGGTGGGCATTTCCTCCAGCCGATGGTATTTTACAGTGTGCAAGGAACATGTCTCAGGATTTTTGCAATCTTTGGAGATGCAGGACAGTGTAAAACAGAGGCAGCAGTAGCATGGCACGGGTTTTCCGGGCAAGACAGACTGAAACATGCATCATTCACGCATTCCGAGACGGGGGCTGCGGCCATCTTCTCTTTGCATTTAATTTAATTAGATTAGGAGTTTTGTAATAAGTAATTCAGTATTATTCATTCGGCCTGTATATTCTTTTGGTCCCTCCGAGCGAGGGTGTATTGTGTAATAAGTGTGGGTGAGTGTGTGTATGTTTTCCAACCCCACGTCTTTCTTCCCTTTTATTTACCTGCTTATGATGGTAGACTAGGGTATGTTTAAATTAGCATAACAGTATGATTACATGCGTGCATCCATATATTTGTTTACATGCACCAGGCTCGGTACATCACGCTAACTGCATTGTACTTCAATTTCCAAATTGAATACATGTTATTTGTAGCATTTCACATGCCACGTTTAGGATAGCCGAGCCTGTCTAGATTGCACCTTGTATGAGTTACATTAGCCATCTTAATATGAACTAGGATCATGCATATGATTACTAACTAGTTTTTGTTTTGGCTTAGAGTACTAGGTAAGCTTTTATGCTTTAGCATACCGCATGCGTGTAAGTGTTCCCATAATTGCGTGATTACCATGAGGCTAGCTGCTTATGTGATATAACTGCTTGAATGCCTGTGAATGGAGGTTGAATTACCTAAATTGGAATAATGCGTTAAAACTGTGAGTTTTAAGCCCACTAGATAGTGACAAAACCATATTTTCTAAAAAGCCCACTTGAGGGTGGCAAGACCTACATTTTAGCCTACTTGCGAGTAGCAAACCATTTTCAAAACAAACATGCAATGTTTTGTTCCAATTTAGGCGATTTGGTCTATACTTGTTTGTTGTGCGCATAACATAGTAATTCTAGGCTAATAACCGGAATAAGAACATATAATGTTTTCAAAACAAGATATCACGGTTAGTAGAGGCCGATCTTCGGATCGGGCGAGAGGGGGTGCTCATAGCTGACCTTCCCCAATCGTACCCAAGTTCCCGAGCCGAGGCAACTTTGGTGATGACGGACACATGCCCTTTGGCACCGAATCAGGGTTTCCTAAATTCCCCATTAAAAAATATTTAGGTGGCGACTCTGTATCTGGCAAAGCAGTCCATGTTTGACACTTCTTTTCAAAAATCTGTTTTCTCAAAACGATTTGCCAGATTTGGACTCTTTGGTTCAGATTAAGAACCGTGACACAAATCGAGTCCAAACTGTAGCGTGTAGCGCGGGGTCCTTCGCGAGATGTGTTACAGCTGTATATATAAACTACATATTTTTTCATAACCTCGCAGTGTTCATTTCCTACTTATTTTAGAATTGTTGTATCTTGTCTGTGCTTCTTTGGTGATAACCAATGTCACGCCAAATATAGATTCTATACCTCAAATTATCGAGTCCATGTAAAATAGCTTCATGCCTAAGCCTAGGAGACCTTTGCACTTCAATGCTCCTCTTACCTTTAACAACGTTGGACCTATGGCCCATGTTTTAGAACCAAAGGCAGACATGACCCTATCAATAGTCAATACTTGAATTGGGTACAACATAAAATAACATAGGGATAAATCCAATACATTATCATTCCCCAAAGGACTTTGAATGTATTGGATTTATCCCTATTCCAATTTGAGTATTGATTATTGATTAGTGTGGCATGTTTTGAAAAGGAAAGAGGAAAAATGTCTGGGGTCAAAAGTTGAATTCGAGTTGGGAATATGGGATTGACATGGATTCTACTTTGAAAAAGGTGAAGTGCAAGTGTTGTGGTGTTATTCGTGCATGGGACATACATAAGTTGAAATGTCACTTAGTTTTTTCCATTTTTTTTTTTTTTTTTTGGGGTAAGTGGGAACTGTGTCCTAGGTAAAGTCCTTTAGACCCACCCCATGAGCTTAAACCCGATGACCAAGTGACACCTCCGAATCGCATGATTTGAAGAAACATCGCTTGGCTTTCACTAATCAAATGTTGAATCATGTCCACAAGTTTTGGAAGACTTAGAGAAAAATTCTCAGACAATTTCAAAATAAGTGATAAAGAGGTTGATAAAATTCATAAAGTGGTGATATAGATGAGAATTTGGCTCCAAGGGATTTTGGTGACTTTGATGATGTTGTTATTAGTAAGGAGTTAGATGAGACCATGTGTGATGGTGATATTGATAAGTAATGTCATGGTGGCAAAATCACCACCAGTGTTGATTGTGGCAATGATGATGATTTTGGCAACAGTGTTGATTGTCTTTTATTTGTTCTTTTCTTTTCTTTTGATTTATTTGTTAAGAAAGCATGTTGTGGGGATATATTGTCTGAGTACCAACACGTGGCAAGGTGACGCCGACGTGTCAACCAAGGTGCCACGTGTCCTGGTCATGATGCTCGAGGTTATCTCGGCAAGGCCGAGGTTATCTCCGAAGATATCAGAATCCGAGATAAGCGGATAAGGGACAAGAGTCCTAGAATGAGAGAAGACTTCAGTTTGGGTAAAGATAAGACTCTTAGAGAGTTTATCCTAATCTTACTGGGAGTCCAAGATTAGCAGTAATTCTAAGTCCATTAGAGCTAGGCTTCTATTGGGACTGGGATTGTGTTGGCTATAAAAGAGAGGCACCCCCATCGGTCTAAGGTACGCAATTTCATACTCAAAACAGTGAGTTTAGCATTATTGATTATCTTTGAGAGATATACTGACTTGATCGTCGAAGTGCCCCCGGGTGGACAAACCACCGCCAAAATCTTCTCTTTCTATTGTAGGTCAGCCAGGTGCCATTTATTCTGCCAGTGCTTTCCAGCTGAATACCTAAGTTGGCAATGTGGTCAGAAAATCACTCACACAATTTGGCGCCGTCTGTGGGAAAGAAAGAAAAATAGATGGCCAGTGACGGACAGAAGGATAAGGTTGGGGATGAAACCCCTACTGGGAACGGTAAACACGTTGACTTGAACGTGGAGGAGGATGGTTGCAATGAGGAGACTTAGAACCAGAGTCACAGCAAGAAAGACGTCGGCCAGACTGGCGACGTACCAAAGAAACCAGATCGAAGCGGGTACTACAACGAGGACGACCTCCAGGTATGAAGGGACAGATGCCTTCGGAGGGACGAAGAAGTAAAAGAGATGGCGAACAAATTGGCGGACCTGCAATCGGTCGTCAATTTCATGATGCAAAATAATGTCATGTAGCCACCATTCCCGCTGCAGGACACGTCGATTCCAGCGGCCAATACCCAGAAAGGGGGGACAGAAGCCAATCCCAATAGCCCCCCAGCACACCAGGAGTGAAAGACACTCTCACCGGCCTTCAAGGGAGGTCGGGCAAGGAGAGTCGAGAAGGGAAGAATCGCGGAGGACGCAGTGCACCAAGGAAGCAGACCCCAGAGAACATCGGCATGTACAAAGGCAGGAGCTGTGTTTCGACACAACTCATGGAGAAAGGTCGAAGAGGGCTCACAACGAAGTTGAGAGCAGTGCACCCAAAAGACTGAAGTCAGGAGATAGCCAAGCTCCTGGGCGGACAAATGAGGACTTGAGAGATTACCTCAAGAGGAAGTAACAGAATGCCGATGCCGAGGTAACCTCCCCTGATAAGCCGAGAACACCCTTCTCAGTGGAATTGGACAAATTTGAGGCACCGAAGAGATTCAGTATGCCGAGGTTTCAAATATACGATGGTAAGTCAGACCCCAACTTCCACGTTGGATTATACTTGAATTCAATGGCATTGTATAGTGGGAACGAGCCGTTGCTCTGCAAAGTGTTCCCCTCGTCCTTCGGGGAGATTGTATCAGATTGGTTTCATAAACTACCAAAGGGAAGCGTGAAGACCTGGGAAGGCCTGGCCGAGATGTTCGTGGCTAGGTTCGTGACGAACAAGCTACAACCAATGAGGGTGGACGCATTGATGGCTCTAAAGATCAGTAAGAATGAAGGCCTTAGGGCCTATGCAAAAAGGTACTATGAGGTGTTAAACTGAATACCCGAGTGCAACCAAGAGGTGGCAGTCGTATCTTTTAAGAACGGCCTAAAAGACGACTGCCCGCTACGAAAGTATTTGGAAAAGACATTGCCAAAAAGCATGGAAGAGCTCATGGCCAGAATTGAAAAATATGCCAGAGCCGAGGAAGATACATCGGGGACTAAGTAAGAGAAAGGAAACGGCTCGCCGAAGCGAGGTCAAGGTAATAATCGATCCAGCAAACAAGGGACAGAACTGAGGGCTACACAGGCAGTGACAACTGTGTTCCGAATCCCAATTCACAAAGTCTTGGATAGAATTCGAAGTCAACCCTATTTCAGAACACCAACGAGGGCACCAGGAGAATTTATGGGAAGAAATCTTGGCAGGCATTGTGCTTAGCATGATGAAGATGGGCATATGACCCAGGGTTGTAGAGCCCTAAAAACACACTTGGAAGACCAGGTAAGACAAGGTCATCTGAGGGACCTTGTCGATGAGGCCAGGACAAGGAAAGAACAGGCAAGATTGCCTCAGGCGCCAGTAGCTCCACCTCCCCCAGCACAGCAACCTCAGGTAGGAGGACCTTGGATAATTAATGTAATTCACTTGAAGGTCAACGAAAACGAGATTCGGGGGGAGACCCAGAAGGTAAAGCACCTACAGCATGTCTACCAAGCCGGGGAGAAAAGACATCGGACAGAGGAGTTCCAGGGACCAGCGGTGTCCTTTACAGACGCCGACCTTGAGATGGTGCAGCATCCACATAACGATGCCTTGGTAGTATCCCTCTAGGTTGGAGAATGCCAAGTAAAGCGTATCTTAATTGACCCAGGCAACTCTTGTGACATCATGTACGTTAGGTGTTACAAAGAGCTTGGCTTTCACCCAGACGACGTAGAGCAATCCAATGGCCCAATGGTCGGGTTCAATGGAACGCCGATGTGGCCACTGGGAACAATGAGCTTGGAGGTGCAGGCTGGCACCAGGAAGATAAAGACAGAGTTCACTATAATCGACACACCATCCCTGTTTAATGCAATCCTAGGGAGACCATGGTTGCATGTAATGAGGGCTGTCCCCTCAACATTGCATCAACTACTGCGGTTCCCAACAGAGCATGGGATAGAAGAATTCAGAGGAGATCAGCTGCAGGCGAAGAATTGCTCCATGGCAGCAATGAAATCTACCTGTAGTATACGAGAGCCAGAAAGGGTAGAAATTGAAGATGAGGACGTGGAAGTCCTAGAAGGCGTCGGCAAGGAGCCAGCCGAGAAGAGCGAAGAAGCACTGAAGAAAATCCTCGTCCAGGAGGGGGATGAAGAACGCTTCTTTCTTATCGGCTTGGGCTTAGTTGAAGAAGAGGAAAAAGAGTTGGAGGCTTTCTTAAGAGCAAATATTGAGGTGTTTGCTTGGACGCCTTATGAAATGCCAGGCATTGACCCCGAGGTCACTTGCCATAAACTGAACGTTGACAGGTCGGCCAAACCTGTAATCCAACGAGCAAGGAGACCGACGTTGATGCACGTCGAAGCAGTAGAGGAAGAGGTAGACAGACTTCTGGAGGCCAAGGCCATTCGAGAGGTAAACTACCCGACGTGGCTATCAAATACAGTGGTGGTAAAGAAAAAGAATGGTAAATGAAGGGTCTGCGTGGACTTTACCAGTCTGAACAAGGCCTGTCCCAAAGATAGTTTTCCTCTACCCAAGATTGATCAGCTGGTAGACGCCACTTCAGGGCATGGAAGGATGAGCTTCCTGGATGCCTATAGGAGATACCATCAGATAGTCATGTACCCCCCAGATGAGGAGAAGACTGCGTTTATCACCCTAAAAGGGCTGTATTGCTACAGAGTGATGCCTTTTGGGTTGAAAAACGTAGGAGCAACTTACCAAAGGTTGGTAACCAAGATGTTCAAATATCTAATTGGCAGAATGGTGGAAGTCTACATTGATGACATGGTCGTGAAGACCAAGGAACCTGAAGGACATCTGGTCGACCTCAAAGAAGTATTCGAAATCCTTAAAACATATCAGCTCCGACTCAATGCATCGAAGTGTGCATTTGGAGTTGGATCTGGTAAGTTCTTGGGATACCTGGTGACCAGAAGGGGCATTGAGGCCATCCCAGATCAGATCAAGGCCATCCTAGAGTTGAAGAGCCCGACATTGGCAAAATAGGTGCAAATGCTGATTGGAAGGGCTGCAGCCCTGAATAGGTTCATCAGCAGCAGCTCAGACAAGTGTAGACTTTTCTTCAACTTAGTGAAGAAAGCCACAGACTTCCTGTGGACCGAAGAATGCGAAGTCGCCTTGGCCGACCTAAAGAAGTATCTAACCACAGCTCCAGTTCTTTCAAATCCAGAACCTGGAGAGGAGCTGTTTCTATACTTAGCAGTTTCAGAACATGCGATAAGCGCAGTAGTAGTCCAAGAAGAAAAAGGGGAACAAAGGGCTGTTTACTATGTAAGCAAAACCCTGGCTGATGCAGAAACAAGGTATTTACCCCTAGAAAAGTTGGCACTGGCTTTGGTAATGGCTTCAAAGAAGCTAAATCATTACTTCCAGGCCCATAAAATTGTGGTGCTAACTGAACACCCCTGAAGTCCTTGCTGCAACAAGGAGACCTGACAGGAAGAATAGCCAGATGGGCAGTCACCCTAGGCTAGTATGACCTGGAGTACAGGCCCAGAACAACAATCAAAGGCCAGGTTTTGGCCGACTTCGTGGCCGAGTTCACGCTAGAATCCATCGAACATCGGGCTCCGTTGAGCCAAGGTGAACGATGTCCAAACAAGCAAGGAGAAACCCAGCCAAAGGCAAAAGAACAAAGGAAAGAGGAAAAACTCAGACCCTGTAGCATCTACATCGGCGACTCCTTCCGACTGTTCATCGATGGGAGTTCAAACCGACAAGGAGCAGGGGCAGGAGCAGTCTTGATATCTCCAGATGGACAAATAGTGGAACAGTCCATTCGTTTGGGGTTCAAAGCCTCAAACAATGAAGCAGAGTATGAAGCATTGATTGCAGGACTGAAGTTGGCAGCAGCAGCAGAGGCAGATGAGGTAATAGTCTTCTGTGACTCCCAGCTCATTGTCAACCAGACAACGGGCGAGTTTGCAGCTCGAGATGAAAGGATGTCAGCCTATGCAAAGGAGGTCATCAGGTTGGCAACCTTGTTTCAGAACTGCCAACTACTTCAGGTTAGCCAAGATGATAACAGTCACGCCGATGCATTGGCCAACCTAGCTAGTGCAGTACAACCTGGAAAAGCAAGGACAATAATGGTTGACTACTTGTCGGGCCCGAGCATTGAACCAATAACCATAGAGCGTGAAGCAATGTGCGTGGACATGGGACCAAGCTGGATGGACGCAATAGTAGCATTCTTGAAAGAAGGAAAACTGCTAGATGATCACAAAGAGGCACACAAGATCAGACTAAAGTCAGCAAGATTCAATCTGACAACAAAGGGACATCTCTACAGAAGATCCTTCACTGGACCCTTTTTAAGGTGTGTACATCCCTTCCAAGTTGAAGATTTTTTATATGAAATAGATGAAGGAATTTGTGGAAGCCATGCTGGGGGCAGATTACTTGCTCATAGGGCCATTACTCAGGGGTATTGGTGGCCCTACATGCAAAAAGATGCAGAGGCCTATGTCAAAAAGTGCAAAAAATGTCAAAGATTTGCACCTTTGATACACCAACCAGCAGCAGACCTAAACCCAGTATCCAGTCATTGGCCATTTGCCCAGTGGGGCATGGATCTCGTTGGGCAACTGCCCCAAGCAACTGGACAAAGGAAGTACCTGCTGGTGGCCACAGATTACTTCACCAAATGGATAGAAGCTGAACCCCTTGCCAAGATTCGAGATGTGGATGTGAAGAAATTCATTTGGAAAAATATCATCACCAGGTTTGGAATTCCAAGAGCAATAGTTGCAGACACTGGAACACAATTTGACAGTAAGCTAATTAAGAGCTTCTGTGCAAAGTTTAAGATCAAGAATTACTTTTCAACACCAAGCTTTCCCCAAAGCAATGGACAAGAAGAAGCATCTAACAAAGTAATCTTGGATGGGATAAAGAAGAGGCTGCAGGCAGCAAAAGGAAAGTGGGTAGATGAGTTGCCCAATGTACTTTGGGCATATCGGACTACGCCGAGAAGATCAACAGGAAAATCTCCCTTTGCCATGGCTTATGGCACAGAAGTAGTCATTCCGCTAGAGGTCAGCATCCCAGGGATCAGAACCCAGAGTAGAGAACGGGACTAATGATGTACTCTTAGCCCGAGATCTGGATCTACTAGAAGAAAGAAGGGAAAAAGCTACAATTCAGCTGGCGGCATACCAACAGCAGCTTGCCAGGGCTTATAACAAGAGGGTTAACCCCAGGGAGTTCCAAGTCGGCGACCTGGTCTTGAGAAAAGTCGTCGGCAACAAGAAGGATCCCAGAGAGGGAAAACTTGGCCTAAATTGGGAAGGGCCCTACAGAATCATCTCAGTACTGGGCAATGGTGCATATCGGCTTGAAGATAATGAAGGCAAAGAGTTGCCAAGGCCTTGGAACACTTGCAATTTGAAAATTTTCTATCATTAGAATTTTTGTTCTTTTTTCATTTGCCGAAGTAAATAAATAAAGTTTTCACCTGTCTATATGTTTATACACTTATGACTGATAAAGATAGATAACGTTGTTTCTGGAATACATGTATAATGAGAACCCAAGTGGAACTTAGGTTCACATTAGGGGGCAGAGAGAGGAAACATGATGTTTAACACTTGTTGAAACTTGAGAAAAGTTTACAAGTTGAAGTTAAACCGAAATGATGTTTAACACTTGTTGAAACTTGAGAAAAGTTTACAAGTTGAAGTTAAACAGAGATCATGTTTAACACTTGTTGAAACTTGAGAAAAGTTTACAAGTTGAAGTTAGACTAAGGTTAAACACTTGTTGAAATTTTATGAAAAAATTTACAAGGTGAAACCAAGCTTGGGCCAAGAAAGGTACTTGGGTACTTGCCGAGGTAAAATCATCAGTTTGTATAACCAAGGTATGTCACCCCGAGAAGGTTGCACAAGGATTAAAGTGTATATTAAAGATATGCAAAATATTCTAAGTATGGAAGCATACAAGGCAAACATGCAAGCATTCAAAACAAAAGAGTTGTATTAAAGGAACATCGGCGATGTAAAGAGTTTACATTACTTCAAAAAGAAAAAACAAAGTACAAGAAAGGAAGAGAAAAACATAAGGCTAAGACTCCGCAGCAACAGTAGGTGGTTGGGTTTGAAGTTCAGACGACTACTGGGAAGACACCTTGGCAGCCTTTTCCGCCGCAAGCTCGGCATCAATTTCTTGAAGGGTTTCATCAAGGCTCTTGTCGGCGAGGGGAACGTCGGCTGATGCCTTCTCAGCTGCAGCATCTTTGGGAACCTCCTCACCCTCCTCATCTTGAGTCAAGTCCAGGACTTGCTCATTCAGAGAAGGGGACTTGGTCCCAGCAGCCTCCTTTGGTTTCCTCACCAAGGTCTCCTTCTCAGACTCAAATTCGTCATCGGATTGACTTGGAGTTGGAGGGAATGGAAGAGGAATGATGTCGGCATTCCTAAGGGGCGAGTCCTCGGGGACTTCAAGCTTTTTTAGAAGAGACATCCAACCAAGGGTGAAACCCTTGTTGCATGCCTGCTTCACTTGCTTTTCATAGTCCGCCGTGACATCGGCCATTCCCTCAACATATGCCTTCTCATCGGCGGCCTTGAGCTCGGCGTCTTTGGTGGCCAAGGCATCTTGACGTTCCTTCTGAGCCTGGGCCATCTTTTCCTCGGCCTCTTTCTTCTCGGCCTTAAGGGCCTTCTTAATGGCCTCGGCGGAGTCCACCTTTTCCTCGGCTATATCCTTAGCTTGGATAGCAGCCTCGGCTTGATCCTCCAAGGTCTTCATTTTTGATTGCAAGTTCTTATTGGTCTTCTGAAGACTGGAGACCTCTCTCTTCTTATCGGCCAGCTCTTTTCGGTTCTCAAAGGATTGTATTGAGAAGGAATGGGCATGCTGGATGGTAAGTGAACAAGAAAAAAGTTATTACAAAATTTACTAAAGTATGAAAAAGAGAAAGAAAGAAAAATTACCAAATGAAGACACTTACTTAGACAGAGCGCTGGAGCATCAGAGCATAGTTTTTATATTCGCTCAACTCGGCGTTTTGGTTGAGATCACCGGGAAGAAGTAGAGCGGTACTAAGGACAACGCCAACATTAATGTCATCAGCGCTATTGTTAGCCATAACTGGCTTATCCTTCAACGTGATTTTGGGGGCCCAGGGGGAGTCTTGCTTTCCAGACCCCGAGGTAGTTACATAGGATGACCTTGGCCTCTTTGATCTTTGGAATTCGGATGGTTGTGCATCGGCTGGCCTTTTTTCGGCAGTAGAGTGGGACTTATCACTCTCAGCTAGTTTAGAGATTGGCAAGGTGTCCTCAATGTCAACCTGAGTCACATTTGCCTTTGGCTGAGCCTTCTTGATCCTCTTTTGCTTTGGCTTTGGAGGCTAGGTTGGAGCTGGTTGAACATCAACGTCAGATGAAATGTTGGATAAGAGATCTTTAGCAACTGGTTTTGGTGGCCCATCTCGGCAGCAAGAACAAGTCGTCGCCGACGTTTTCGTTGGGATATTGGGATCAGATAAGGAGCCGAGGTTGATGGCTGCTTGGCTGGATCAGAAGTCGATCCTTGATCTTGCCGAGATGTGGAGGCAGCTGGAGGAGTTGTGGCAGGAGGAGGAGACAGACTCTTCTTCTTCTTCTTGGGGACGTCGGGTAGAACTGATTTATAGATGGGGATGAAATTGAGTACCAGTGGGGCCTTGTGCTTGTGGACTAGAAGGTCTAGTAGCTTCTTTAAACCCTAGCTTGGGGAAAAAGACTGGCGGAAGCCTTTCCCTGGTTTTGGAAGAGTTGCAAGAAAAAACAGACGTTAGAGCAAATAAAGTATTGAAGACTTTAAAACAAAACAAGTTAATATGAACACAGGGCTCTTACCATTGCCCTCTACAAAAACTGTTCGAGGGAGAGGGTAGAGGTGGAGGTCCTCGTCTGGAGCGAACTCCCAGTTCTCCAAGGTAATGAAATAATCATCCCCAGCTCCTTTGTTGGAGTCAGGGAGGTCGGCAACAATTTTGTATGCCGTGGACCTCGGCTTAAGGTAATAAACGTAGCTCGTATCTTTTTTGAGGCCACACATGGTGTAGCAGTATTGGATATCGGCTAAGGTAATCCTAGCATTTTCTTGTCTGGCTAAGGCTATGATACCATTGATGACTTGATAGGAATTGATGGCGAGTTGCATCGGGTTCAACTTATAATAGTGAAGTATCTCACGAAAAAGGGTGCTGAGTGGGAGCCGAAGTCCGCACTCAATGAAGGCTACCACAGGGAAGGGCATAGAGTCAGTTGTAGGCATGATGGAGTCATCATCCCTAGCCAACCTCAGATGGACGTCGGCCAAAATTTCAAACTCTCGCCTAAAGTGCTCTAATTTGGATGGGGTGTCTACCCTATGCTTCCACATACCCATGATATCGGCTTCACTAAAGGGGATGGATTTCAGAAGGGTGTGTTTCTAAAGGGTTTTATGGACCTCGGCTAAAGTTTAAAAATACACAGAATCTGTGGGGAATCGTTTCAAATTTTCCATAAACAATTGTTTTGAGTTCTACAAACAAATCCCAAACCTAGATCTATGGAAACGAGGATTGAAGGCACGAATCTGGAAAATAAAAAAGCAAGAATGCGCTTCAGAATCAAGAACAGAGATGGACTATCAAGAACAGTGCAAAAGTGCAGAAAAGTTGTGAACTGTGCGTTTATTCAAGACATGGGCAAAGTCATGAAATAAACACACTCAAATACATGATTCATAAATTAGAAGCTTGAGTAAAACAGCAATGGCGATTAAAAATGAAGTGAAACTTCTTGAAAAGCAACAAGAAACTGAAACTAGGAGGAACGGTGACTTACTAGAAAAAATGAAGCCGGTGCTGAGTTCGCCGAAGTCAGACGAATGGCCGCAGCAGAGAAGAGTAACAAGAGTCTCGCCGGAGGAGGTGAACAACGGTGGTAGTAGAGCTTGAAAGCTTGGAACGATGAAGGATTTGAGAAAGCTAAAGAGAGAGAAAAAGTCTCAGAAACGATGGAGAAAAGTGAAAAGATGGAAGAGGGGGAAAAGTTTTGTCAAAACTTGAAACGACGGCAAAATAAAATTGATGAGCCTAGAAAGACGGATTCGTCAGACGGCGCACGCATGCACGAGACGGCTTACAGGTGCGTCACAAGTACGATCCAATAAGGGAAAAATGCTTCGTTAAGACGGTTGATGTATTATGCTTGACAACTCATACGCATGAAGGAGCTCTTGAAATTTTTGATCTTTAAAGAGACATGTCGGCTGGGAATCTCTAAGCCGATGTACTGGCAGGAAGTACTGATATAGGTCCCATCACCTCAGAATACCGAGGTAATAAAACCTAGGGGGCAATTGTGGGGATATATTTTATGAGTACCAACACATGGCAAGGTGACGCCGACGTGTCAGCCGAGGTGCCACGTGTCCTGGTCATGATGCCGAGGTTATCTCGGCAAGGTCGAGGTTATCTCCGAAGATATTGGAATCCGAGATAAGCGGATATGGGACAAGAGTCCTAGAATGGGATAAGACTTCAGTTTGGGTAAAGATAAGACTCTTAGAGAGTTTATCCGAATCTTACTGGGAGTCCAAGATTAGCAGTAATTCTAAGTTCATTAGAGCTAGGCTTCTATTGGGACTAGGATTGTGTTGGCTACAAAAGAAAGGCACCCCCATGGGTCTAAGGTATGCAATTTCATACTCAGAACAGTGAGTTTAGCATTATTGATTATCTTTGAGAGATATACTGACTTGATCGTCGGAGTGCCCCTGGGTGGACGAACCACCGCCGGAATCTTCTTTTTCTATTACAGGTCAGCTAGGTGCCATCTATTCTGCTAGTGCTTTCCAGCTGAATATCTAAGTTGGCAGTGTGGTCAGAAAATCACTCACACACATGTGAATGTTAATTTGAATTGTTCTCTTCCATTATTTTGTTGTCTTTCTTAAGAGAGATGCGAATGTTAATGTGAATTTCACTCTTCTTATAATTTGTTTTCTTTGTTAAGAAAGGATTTGAATGTTAAGTTGAATTGCTTGATGTTAGCATTAGTGAGCATGGATAACAAATTAGACTGCGAGGATTAAACCTTGATCTTGTCATACCAACATTTATAATTCACAAATTGCAAATTTTGTATAAGAGCTCTACCACTTGAGCTACATCCGCAAGTTTGTTTAGGCGAATTTGTGAATGTTAATCTAATTATTGTTTTTTTCAAAATAGTTTTAATTAATTTTTTTTATTATTGAAGTGCATTCTCTCTAAATTTTGATATTATTCATTAATCACATAAAAATTGCTATATATATTTTATTTCTTATAGGATCTTATGATTCTTGATTTGATCCTATCTAGGCTGGTAGAATTCCAAAACAATCCTGTGTAACCCCCAAGTTTTTACAACCTTGCTTTCTGTTGATAAGGAGTCATGCCTCGTTCTTTTAGTGGTGGAGGTCAGTATTTTTTTCCCCTTTTGTCATCTCTCTCTTTCTTTCTGTCTCGCTTTGAACATAATTTAATTATGTGTTTTTTGTCTTTTTCTATTTGTTTGTGGTTTTTGTTAGCTGAAACCATTTGCTCAAAATGACAAAGTTTTTTTTTTATAATTTTTTTTGATGTCTTTGATCTACTTGCAAAAGGTACGTGGCATCTGTGTACAACTTGCAGCATATCGGAAACCAAAATTTAAAAACAAAAATTGTTAGTTACTTTTTCATGCTTGATTTATCACTAGTTTTACTTTTATCATTGACATTTCTCTATGTTTGTATGTGTGGATATATTCTAATAATGGTAATTTGTTGAACTTCTAAGTTTTTTACAACCTCAACCTATGTTGCAAATTGGTGTTTTTATGCTTTAGTTTAACTAATACATGTTATAGGCTAATTGTTTTTGCTCAAATCTGTTACTCTTGTTGTTTGTAGGAAAATCTTCTTCAGCTTCTTCTGGTTCAAACAGTTAAGTGTGAAGCATTATTCTCTTAATAAACGAAGTTGCTCAATCGCTCCCAGGGACTTCCCCACTTTTCATTTCTAAGGGAAGTAGTGATCAGTTGTCAGCAACTTCTCTAGTTTTCTTCCTTTTTATTTTATGTTTAGGATATCTTGTTTATGTGTTTACCTTTACCTTGCGTTCTCTATCTTTGTAGTTGTAAAACTTGATGCAGTTATTTTGGGTTTATCTTCTCTAAGCAAGAACTTGGCAAATTTTCATGTAAAGGAGCCACGTTCATGTGAGATTTTAGAAAAAGAATATGAAGAGGTACAATTTTTCAGAGTTCAGAGTCATTGGGAATGGTTATTTATGATATAGTAGTTGTTGCATCTTTTCTTAGTTGAGGATGTGATGGCGCAACCCTTGATTGGTTAGATGCCAATCATTGGATTTGGAAGCCAATGTTGAAGTCCACGGGTCCAAAGTCTTTTTGGTCCCATAATTGTAATTGGTAGTTTATTATTATTTTTTAGTTAGATTTAACTAAATAAAGTTATCCAGGAATATTAGTTGGTTAGGTTTCCAAACTAGAACATAGGACTTTGTTTATATAAATATTAGGGTTTTGGCATTGTAATATCTAGTTTTGAGAATAATATTTGAGAGTAAAAGGTTGTGACCGACTTTGCGTTCTTCTCCCTTTGTCTATCTCTTCCTGCACCAGGATGAGTAACAGGTTTATGGCTTAAATCCAAAGATTTAATTTTCCTAATGCAAAGATTTTTAGTTTAATCTCAATTAATGTTTGGAGAGCTTTTATGTTTTCATCTTCAATTTTCTTTTTAAGTACAGTGTTTGTACTAATCTTCTGTCCTTTCTCTATTATGCAGTGCATGAGCAGAACTCCAACCAGTTACGATGCCCAACACTGTGAAAATTTTTGCAAAAGGATGGCATCTTGTCTTGAAAGTAAGTGGGGTTTGTATGCATATCTAGAAACTTCCTTTTTTCTCTGAGGTGCCACTTTTGCCATTAAATTTAAATATAAAAGAATAAGATGGTTCTGCATTTTAATTATGCAAGAAACTCTATACCGTATCTCATACAAACCAAGACTTCCATACCAATTCTAAAAGAAAAACTAAGAAGGTTCAATCATTGTATAGGATTGTATTTTGAGGTGTCTTTATCTATTCTAGTATGACTTTTGATCCATCAAAATGCAAAATCCCATGTTCTAAGGTTTTGTTTTTTTTGTTTTTTTTGTTGGGGGGAGAGGGGGGGGTTTGTTGTTCATGGGAGTAGCACGTGTTGATAGAATCAAGTCCGTATTCACTTGATCACTATTTTTTGGGATGTCATTAGATGGTTGTAGGCCTTCCAATTTACTGTATTTATTGTTTTTTTAAAATTTTTTTTTTTGGGAGGCAATGTAGTTGGTAAACTTGTTTGCTTTGAGTTATTGTAGAAGGTATACTTCTTTTGCTTTGTAATTATAGTTGTTGTTAGTTATCAAAAAAGCGGCTTGCATTAGGATTAGGATTAGGATTGGTGAAAGTTGGATCTTAAGTTCTAGAAAACATGTAATGCAAGCTATTTGGGTGTGATTAAATAAGGTTACTCTCATAAGAAAGATAAAGAAACAAAGAGGAGACAACAGGGTGTAAATTTGATGAATGGGGACATAAGTGTGTACTATTTAGAAGGGAGAAAGTAAAAACAAGAAACCTATGGTGGGGCTAAAATGATTAGGTTTGGAAATTAGATCCCAATTTATAAAGCTGTGGTTAGTGCTAACTTGTTAGGTGGTATTCTGCTAATCCAATAGAGAATGCATGCTGAAAAATGTAGGCCAATTATTATTGATTTGTAGTGTTTGGGAATTTTGTATCCAAAATTATTTGGATACAAAATTATTTGGATACAAGGTTTGGTTTGGTTAACTTATTTGGTACTTAACCAAACCAAACCTTGTGTCCCAATCAATTGGGGTGGGCTACATGAATCATTTTTCTCCGTTATGTTTTGCAGGGCCATATGCTTAAGTAAATTCATATCCTTCTTCACCATGTCAATCTAGGTCTTACCCTCTCCCTAGCATTTCCATTAGCAGTAATCTTATTGCACTTCTGCACTTCTTTACTGTTGTCTATACCAATCTTCGTTTTACATGCCCAACCTATCTTAGTCTATTCATTTCTAACATTATCAGCTCCAATTGTAGAGGTTTTGTTTATAATAAAATTACAAATTATTAACATTAATAGCTCCAATCACACAACAAAATTGGAGCTCATAAGGTTATTGATTTGTAATTCGTTTTAAACAAAAAATCTTGAATGGAAAGAAAACTAATGGCTTGGGGGTGGTGGGGGGGGGGGAGGAGAGGAGTTCTACATTAATTAAATAGAAATAAATATATTTGTGGAGACATCATGCAAGCTTTGACCTTTTAAACTATTGAGAAGGTGGAGTAATGCTTCTTATGAGTTATAAAGGTTATTGATGGTCCTTTTTTATTTGATCAATATGGGGTGATCAGTTGGAAGTGAGACTTTTGATGGTGTTTCTCCAATAGGAAATGTTCAGTTGCTTCAAGTATAGGAAAGATGGCTTGAGCTTGGTGATTTGGTTAGTGAAAAGTTGCAAAGAGATGGTGACGGCTATGCATGAAGGCTTTTTGAAGGATGATCTTGATCCAGAGCATTTTTGTGATGATGGCGGGGGTATTTAGTCAATTCATAGGGAAGACATTGATGAAGGATATTTTGGTGGTTGTCAAGCATTGGCAAAATTCAGGGATTATGAATCTGATGACTTCTTAGATGAGTCTTTGGATGGTGATGATCAACAACAAAGACTCAATCTCAGTGTTGCGAGAGTCCAACTTGATACGGTGATTTTATTCAACAATGCTTCTAACCAAGAACAAGGGGAAAATTATTCAGTATTGATACACAGAAAATGAGGGAGCAAATGGTAATGGGGTAATGGTGTTTTCATTGTTAAAATGGATCCTAATGTATGCGAGTCAAATGGGTATTCTTTTTCCTAGTAAGGATCTTATACTAGTTGGTGGTTGTGATTCTAATGTTGCCGTTAATTACTTTGGACTTATTATGGAAAGGGAATCTGGTAACGTTGAAGAGAAGGGGGAAAGGATTTAGGAGAGAGTGGGATTTACAGGTGTTTACAGCCCGAACAATCCTAGGTTAATGGCTTTCTTCTAGGAGGAGTTAGTTGTGTCGGTGGTGACTTTAATGTCATTACGATAGTTTCAAAGAAGATTAATGGGGATAAGGTTACTTGAAGGATGAAGGATTTTGATATGTTCATTAGGAATTGTGATCTCAATCTATCGCAGAACTTGTCTGTAAGGCAGCTAATAGGGTGCACTTGTCATCACAAGTCCATAACCATTCTCCTACAAGCTTTCTTGAGGGCGCATGTACCTTTAAAGTAAGTTAGTTAGTTTTTCTTTTTCTTTTTGTATGTGTGTGTGTGTTTTGCATTAGCAGTACGAGAGAGTGGTGGTCGAGATTACGATAGAGAGAATTCAACCTAGCGTGATCACCTTGTAACTAAAGTTATGAAGATTGATTGGTCTGAAATCTGAAAGGGTCTTAAATTTTAGGAAAGCAAAGATGATTGACTATAGCATATTATATTAATGACTTATCCAGTAACTAGTTATCTGTCCAAAAGTGAGCTTCAGTTCCATCTCCAATAAGCCAGCGAGAATTCTCAGTTAGAAGCTGATCATTGGAAATTCTTTCAGACAAGCTTTGAATAATTTTGACAAGGAGTGACCAGCCACAGAGGCTTTTGTTTAATGTATATATATAGGTTTGGACTGGCTAAGTTGTTGTTTTTTTTTTTTGGTTTGGAAAAGCTTGTTTTTATTAATGTTGACACTGTATTCTGTAATTGAATTTCTCATGCTTTAGTCATCGACATTTGTTTGATGGCACAAGAAGCCTAATGTTAACCCCCTTGATCTTTATAGATGCCATATTTTAGTTATTTATAGTTATTTTTTCTCATGCATCATGTATGCAATCCCAGGTGTTCGAAGAAGGGTTCAAAGACAAAATGGTAAGTTTGACCTTTTGATTTCATGCTACGGTTTATTTTGTTTTCCAATTAAAGCTATCAAACTTTATGTTTACTCATTTTATTTTCATTTAGAAAATGTTTGGGAAAGTTATAAATACACCCCTTGAGGTTTATCAAATTTTCATTTGACACCTCGAGGTTCTAAAAAATAAGTACTGCCCTTGAGCTTTCAAATCCCATGACAATTCTCCCTTTGTTAGTCAACCATTAACTAACATAAGTAGATGATGTTAGCAATTTTATTTTTCAACATACCTAAGCGCTTACTCATATCTCTCTCCGTCTTTTCTATTCTCCTCATTTCTCTCCCTCTTCCCCCCTCAACCACACCCTTTAAAGAAAACCAATGACTTTTTCAATTTATTTTCATTGTTGTATGCTCACATATACATGCATATACAACTTTGTTAATGATTGCAAATTGCAAATACCAGTAAGGCTACATCCTCGTGAGATTATGTATTGAACTTTTGGCGAGTATCTTCCAAGCCCCTTTATACATTTCAAAATTCTTGTAAAATATGCCATATTTGGTCTTGGTTTTATCACATGGAAAGAGTTGGCCCCTCCAAAATCTCAATTTGTTTGAAACCTTTAGTTAGGGTCATGATACAATACACATGATGTATACCATATGCTAATTATGGTCAAAGTCGGTGTTGGTTACGAGTCATTGTGGTTTTTAGTTATGGGCCATTGTGCAGGTGAGGCTAAGAAATTATTAAATAAAAATTGGTCATGTTTGATTATGTGTAAAAGTGGTTTTAGTTATAACCAAATTGGTATTTGATAACTCAAGTTATGACCAAGTATTCAGTATAATGTTATTGCTTTTTTATCTTTTTATTTTGTACTTTTTGTTTTGTAAATGTCAAGTATAGAGATCCTGGTTTTCCCTTCATTGTTTAATTGTATTCCAGACTCGGTTCCGTTGATATGTTGTTGTCTTATTCCCGTTTCCGTCCTTTACTCTTTGTATATGAGTCTTGGGTCGTGTTGGGCAGGTTTGAAACAGGTTGGTTGTGTTTGGAAACCGAGGGTTGATGTCCATTTAATTCCACCTAGTGTCTATTAAATTTTCATAATGGTTCATTCAATTCCAATTAGTGTCCATTCATTTTTCAACTAGTGATCCATTCATATTCCATTAGTGGGATTTTATGACAAACTTGTCCATTCATATTCCAACTAGTGTTCATTTAATTTCAATTAGTGTTCATTTAATTTCAATTAGTGTTCATTTAATTCTAACTTGTCCTTTCATTTTCCAATTAATGGGCTTTAATAACAACCTTTCAATACCAACTACATCAAGGTTGCCTATAAATTGAGCTCATCTCTCAACTTCTATGATTCTTCCCATATCTCTCTCCATTTGTTTTTTTATATTTTGAGTCTAGATTAAGAGTGTTTAGAGTGAGAGTAAGCACTTTCATAAGGGAGGAAGAGGAAGGGATGGTTGCTCTTCATTTTGATTAGAAAATTATTGGGTTTGGAGCACCTTCGAAATCCTTCATCTTCTCCATTTGAGGTAGGGATTTCTTTGTTCTTTTTCAATACTCCGTCTATAGATAGACATGTGGTAGTTTTGTATTACATGAAAATCATATCTGTGTTGGATTTGTTTGAAAATCATAAGAGGAACCTAGGGTTGGTTGTTTGAGAATGGTTTTGTTATCATTGACTGTGGTTTGGACTAATTAGAGAGTAAAATTAGCATGTTATTGTTGAAAGAAGAGAAAGCCCTAAATTATATTTTGATTTGGTAAAATAAAAAGGGTTTATGGTTGAACAATGTTGGTAAATTTCTATTGTTAATATGAGTTGTGTAGAAGGTGTTAACAGTTAAGGGATTAATTATGGTATTAGGGTTATTTTGAAATGAACGTATTGAATCAAGTTGGGTTATGGCTTATTATCCATGGAATTGATTTTGTAAAATGAAGAGAATGTAATTGGTTTTGTGAAAAGGGAAAAGTGTTTTTGGAATAAGTGATGGAACATGTTGACTTGAAAAAATTATGAAAGTTGATCTTGAAAATGGGAAATGAAATGTTGACTCTATGTGAGTCTCGGAAAATAAATTTGAGAATTGAACTATTGTATCATGAGTGTTGAATACACACATTTGGGGGTTTTATCCTTACCTATCATACTAGTGTCGTTGTTGGGTTTAAGGTTTGCTTGAGAGTTGAGTCTCTTTTATTAGGTGTACTGAATACATGCATCTAGAGGTTTTGTCCTTGGTCATCGGTGGAGGATGACATTGTTGTGTTGAATTGTGATGTATGCGTTACACTTGTGTTGGTTAAACATTATTGAATAGTTTATGTGTATGTATTACACTTGTTATTTATGCTTTGTTGTATTGAGGTAATTGGTGTTATATACCGCGCTTAAAATCAGAGGTACCATTACCTTCCAGCTAGCGCCTGGAGAACTTGGACGATGTACCATTACCTTCCAGCTTGTGACTAGAGAATGTGGATGAGGTACCATTACCTTCCAGCTTGTGTCTGGACAATTTGGCTAGTCTTTTATAGCTTTGGCGTATCCTTAGCTTACTGTGCATATAGCCGGCAGAGCAGAGTTTTAATTGTTATCGTCAATGTATCTGAGTATGTTAAAAGTGTAACAAGTCCATGCCAAATGGTTTTGAGATTGAAGCCCTCTGTATCCAAGAGAGTGGCTGTTGTATTGATTTGCAGAAAGATCCACCTTTGGCTCTTTGAGCACATCAGATATTATTTTATTTTATTTTTGCCCCTAGTTCGAGGGGTGCTTCTGATCTAGCTTTGCAAGCTTCTTTTGACAACATCTGATCCTCTTGATCTGACTTCGGTGCCTCTTGTTCGAGGGCTACTTCAAATCTGGCCACACAGGCCTCACATCATGATTGTCCTTTGAACGTTCTGAATCCAAGTTCAAGGTTTGAAAGCAAAGGGGTTGAGTCTCGAGGCCGAGAGCGATCCTAAGCTACACAATCTCAAGAGTGATTCCACACATGTCTTCGCAGGACCGCGCAAAACATTTTTTGAAAGTTTTTAAGAAAGCGACAAATCGCTCGTGCTGAAGACAGTGTGGAACTAGTCTGGATCGAACCAGGATCCTTCTCAGTGCTCATGCCGACAAGCATGATTTCATTCATTAAGGGCTTAGCACGCCTCTCTTTCTCTCAATTTGATCAAAGTTTAGCAAATCCCGAGGAATTCCTCCCTCTTTGTTTTCACCGCAGTGTTCAAAAGGGTTTTGAAAACTTAGGTCAATGCAATAATTTCAAGGCACAGAAAAGATAGAGTTCTTAGTCAAATACTGCCATCTCATTTAGAATTTCTGGCACAACTGGCACACGGCAGAAGTAAACACAAGAGTGTGAAAATCACTGCTGTTCCATTCAGATCTGTTGGCATAACTGGCTCCAAGGCAGAAACAGACTCAAAAGGAAGCAAAAAGACAAACACAAAACAAACAAGTGATGTCCGAGGTAACACCCCCGAAATCACCCGACTCTAACAAAACAGGACTGACTCGATACAACAAGACAGACCCAACTGACTCAGTATGAAAGGACTGACTCAATACAAAAAGACAAGACTGACCCAATACCCAAGTCAGAAAGCAAAATTAACAGCATTTGTACATTGCTCAAAACAGTGCATGCCGTCCACCACATCTGAAGTAAACTGAACGCCGCCCACAGGTGGTTCATCTCTTGATTAGATCACATTATCCCCCAAGTTCATTGATCTAGCACCGATAGATTTTGCAGGACCTGGCACGACGATGACCTTGTTATCAATCAGATCTTGTATTTCATGGCGAAGACGGTAACAACTATCAGTGTCGTGGCCGACTTGTTGATGGAAGGCACAGTACTTGGTCGGATCATGGGAGGGAGGGAGTTTATTTGGCAATGGCCGTAGCTCTAGGGGTTTCAGGTGCCCCTTTTTTATTAGGACCCTCAAGGCCGCTGATAGTGACATGTACAGTGGGGTAAACACCCTCTGGCCCCGAGGTGGGTATTTTGAGGTTTGTGGCTTTTTGCTGGATGCACCAGCAAAGGGATTGACAGGTGCTGACTGGGTTTGCTGATCTTTTTCGAGAGTAGGGTTAGAGCTGAAAGGAACATTCCTGACATGACGACCCTTCTCCCGGCTTGCCCCTTGATTCAAACCGCCCCCGACTTGAGTGGCGAAAGTGTCATCCATAGTTTTTGCCATAACTGCGAGGACTTGCCCTTCGTTCAATCCCTCGGCTTTCAAAGCCTCAACAGCCAACTGAAGATGTTCATGGGGACTAATGCTTGCCCCTGCCTTGCTTTTATCACTGGTCTCCACTTTGCTAACAGATTGGCCTTCTCCCAATGCAGCCCGTCCCAAGGTTAAGGAGCCTTTTGACATGAACTCCCTAGTATGTGATGCGGTTGATGACGGAGCCAAAACTCCAAAGGCCAGATCTGCCACAGTTCTCTGAAGATCTTCGATCATCCTCATCAGCTCAGAAGTAGTGGGTTCATGGGTTTGAGATGATTGGGGTTCAGATACACCCATCATGCATAAGTCCAGGCTCTCTGGGATAAACACCTTCTGTGACGCCCCGAATCTACACTATTGGTTTTATTCAAAGGAGAGTCACTAATGAGTCCTATGGTCAATAACCAAGTAAGATCCCAGATCGCCGGAGGAGTCAAATTAGCCTCCCTTCTAAGTCCGGCTTTCTTGGGCAGCGCACTACCCTTTTGACAGATCTTAAAAGGTATTGACACAAGGCCTCATAAGCAATGATAAGGTTCATACATATAAATATATAGAACATAAGTACATAACAACCTTGAATATTCTTAATTCCAAAGGCTTGTTCCATTACATTACATCCCAAAAGGAAAATTTAAATCTTCACATGAGCCTTACAAAATATCAAAAGGGATTTCTAACTTTCCTAAGATGGCCAAAAGTCTTTGAAGGTTTTAGGCTCGTCGTCTCCAGCTATAAACTCCTCTTCAGCACCTGGCATGACCCGCCATGAGCTTTGAATGCCCAGTAAACACACACACACACACCCCACCCCTTTTTCCCCAGTCCAATACATAATCACAGATATAACATCAAGTAGTAATGCATGATATTCAAATAAGTAACTAAATAATTGGTTACAAGTTAGATGTTAGTAAACTAGGAATCCCCCAAAGAGATTTCATCCTCCCAACCACAAGAATCGGACGCGGATTATTCGGTATGCCCCCTCTTTTGCTGCTTTGTTGCAGAACTAACCTCGGATGCCTACCAACGGTTATATACCGCGTAGCGCCAACCGCAGGGCCTCAAAAGAGACGGTAAAATAGGGCCTTGCCCAAATCCCTCCTTACACCAAATACCTAGGGTCCGAATACAACCGCTCCGTTCAAGGGTTTCGAAAACCACTCGCACAAGACTTAACATTCAAGTAGGGAACGCATCCCAATCAATCCATATAACACATATTCTTATCTTTTCATTATTCAAGTGCTCAAAAACCCAATACCCTCCCAATTAGGTTTCCCGTTGAGTTAAAAGTTTTTAAGTCAAGGTTAGTCCAACTTATAAGACAATAATATTCATACAAGCATGCATTCTTACGATGAAAAGGTAAATAACATAACCACAACACATATAATATCATGCCAAGATATGATCATAAGCTAATAAATATTTTTATGAATACAAGGGCATAAAACATCCATGCATAACAAATTTTCCAGATTTAGTATCACATAAAGATTAAAATGAAAGGACTATCTTAGATCCTTCACCGGACTTGGCCTTCCTATGGTTCGTAGAGAATTTGATCTAGTTTCTAGAACATTTTTCGGAAATGGGATTACTTTTCCAGATTTTAAGTTATTTAGAAAATAGTCCAGCGCTGTCCAGAATCTGTCCAGATCCGTCGACCGTTACGAAAACTTGATTTTCTTGCAAACCGCTCAATGTTTTTTGATGAAACCAATTTTAGTTGAAAGCTAACTTCTAAAGGAAGGTTTTGACATAAAATAGAGGTTTATAATATTTTTGTACATTTTTCTGGAATTTTCGAAAGTTGGCTGCAAAAACAGGTTCTAAGGTAGAATGCCCAAATTAAGAAGATTTATAAAAAAAGGGGTTCCACTAGGGGAAAGTTTCATTCCTTTTGTGAAGAAAATATGCTAACTATTACATGTTTAACTTAGAAAATCTGTGTGAAAGAGTGCCTTTGAAAAGTTGAGAGATTGGTATAAAAGAAGACGGTTTTTGTACTAAAATGGGTAAAACACAAGAGAGATGGAAACAATACTCAAATCTTGATATTTTTTTTTTAACATAAGAACATGATAATAACAGATCTGAAACATCACTTAAAATCTTTAAAAAGAACATGCATTAGAAAAGAGAATGAAGAGAAGGTTGTGTTGGTGGCTTACCCTCCAAGCTTAGCACAAGAAACTCTCCTTTCTTCCTCCTTCTTCTCCTCTAGATTTCTCTTCCTTGCTCTCTCTCTAACCAAAATGTGTGTGAGTGAGTGTGTTGTGTGTATGTTTGCAAGCTAGGGAGGGTGTGGTATATATAGGCAAATTTGGGGTAAAAGGACATAAAAGCCCTTTAGTTGGAATTGGATGGAAAGTTAGGATTTTTGCTTGAATTCTAAAGGAATGGAAGGGACTTAGGAGGTGTGTTCCATTGGTTTAGGCCACATCTAGTTGTAATAAAACCAATTCTTGGATTTTGCATCCTAGGTAGGTCACTAGGTTGTATTATTCCTACAATCTCATGATGGTGTGTCTTGGAAATAGATTTTTCACCTCCTCCAAGGAAGGGCTAGCCATAGGGATGTGAAGGGACTAATTTTTTAATTATTTTAAGTTCTAGGCACATTCTCCTAGGTGTATATGTATATATATATAGCAAGATTGATGGCATACCAAGGTACAAGATACAAGTACTTGCTTTTGGGTAAGTTTTGAATTTAAAAAAAGAGTGAAGGCTTAGAGTTAAATACATGTATTGGGACCTTACTCATGTAGAATTAAATTAAATTAGGTTAGGGAACCTAATCTGGCTAGGATATTCTTATTCTGATAAAAATTAAAAATGTTAACTGGCAAGATTCGAAATAATTTAAGAAACTAAGGGGCTTTAAGTAAATAATTCAAATGTAAGGATTTTTAAAGAAAATTCATTTTTCTGGGGCTTCACATTAAATGTAATGAAATGAGGAGGATTAGAACCTTAATCATGTATTTAATTGTGATCTAGTTAGGTCTAGGACTAATGTAAATATTTTCTAGTTAGAAGTACAAACATATATATATATAGCAAATCTTTATAGGTACCAAAGTCATTATTGCTCCAAGATTTCAAGAGATTTTAAAGTATAATGATTATAGTCTAGGGGGGGGTATGATGGCTAGCCATGTGATGGTGAATTGATGGACATGTTGTATATATATATAGTACAAATCTTGGAAATTGTAAAATATATTATTAAAAAAAGATTTTTGGGTACAAGTGTATATATATATAAATACATAATAGTACTTGTTTGGGGTCAATTTGTGATTTAATAAAAATGTGAGGGCTAGGGTTCAATTAAAGTATCTATTTCAAGTGTAAAATAATTCAGTTTTGTATTATCATGCTGCTGAATTTAAAGGTAATTAACCGAACGATGACTGTGAAAATCGAAAGTTAAGGTTTAGAGCGATTAATCTAAAATTTGAGAGTTAAGTAATTAATATTAGAGTGTTAGAAGTGATTTCTAAGCTTCCAGGATCGATTAGGGTTTGTATGGATTCGCACGTGATGCGTTTTTCAGTTCTAGTGCTTAATTTGCAAATAATCGACGAACAAAGGGCTTTATTGTAATAAATTCAAAATTTTAGGGACCTAATAAGGTTTACAAAAGTCAGGGGCCTCACACCTTCGGTTTGGGCAAATGGGCTGGGGTGATATATACGCTGGGGTCGTAAGGGACGGCCAGTGTGTGGATTAGATTGAGATGTGGATGAGGTATTTGGTCATTGGGGGTCTGAAGGTGGAGCTATCGTTTGGTTGTCAATGAGATTTTGGATCTCATGACGAAGGCGGTAGCAACGGTCGATGCCATGACCGCGCTGCTGATGGTACATATAGTACTTGGAAGGGTTATGTCTGGCTGGGAGTGGGTCAGGAAGAGGTTGAGGATCGAGGGGTTTGAGATGCCCTCTTTCCATCAAGACTTTTAGTGCGCTAGTCAAGCTCATATAGAGGGGGGTGAAAGTTCTGCCCTGAGCTCGGGCTGGGCCGACTATTTGTAGGCTTGGTTTGGCAAAAGGGTCGGTTGTGGCAACTGTATTGATTTCGGCGGGTTTGGGAATAGCGCTACTACGAGCATTGGTATTCCCTGAAATCACCCTCCTTGTCGGTTCACTTGTTCTGGGAATGATCCCACTGTTGAACGCGTTCTCGACCTGAACCCCCAGTTCATGTAAACTTTTGAAAGTGAATAGCGGAGCGACTATCAACTTTTGCAACATATCATGCTCGAGGTTTCGCACCATCATCTGTACTTGATCCCTCTCCAAAGGGCGACGATCCGTCATCTGTGCTGCTTTTGCTCTCCACCTGGCAACAAATTCCACAAAAGGCTCTTTTGGGTTCTGGCGGGTTGCTTCAAGCTCTTGGATGGTCATTTCAACTTGGGTGTTGTACGAATACTGATCGACAAAGGCCTCAGCCAGTTCTTCCCAGTTTTCCTTCACTTTATCTTCCAACTTAGCGTACCAAGTGGCTGCTACACCCGACAGGGTTTTTCCATACAGAGAGAGTTTCTGTGGCTTAGTCAGACCCATCGGCTTCAGGACATCCAAGAAAAGTCGGATATGTACCATTGGATCTCCAGACCCATCGAAACGGTCAATATATGGCATTTTGAATCTGTCTGGGAGCCGTACGGCAGACTCAGTGTGCCCATCCTCAATGTCGGGAATGGAGTTAAGGCCTTGTGCCTTTTTGAATTGCTTCTGAAGGATCGCAATTTTCGCTGCAGTCGGATTGAACTCATCAACATGAAAGGGTTGAAACCTCTTAATAGGCTGCACCAGGGGCCTGACAACTCGAGCTTGAGCTAACCCTTCTTGGGGATTCGAACCCTGTAAATCTTCAACTGGCGGAAGTGGATCAAAGTTCAGCTGGGGTCCCGAAGCTGGATGCAAGGCAGATGCCCCAGATGGGCGCTGCGTTTCAATACCGGTCTCAGCCTGCATGGCAGTTCCCTGATTTAACGCTGCTATCACGGCCACAAATTCTTCTGAACCCTGTGCCATCATGGGTCTGCTGACGATGTGACTGGTGACTGTCAGATCAGATGAACCGGTGAGCCCTAACTGGCCTTTCTTTGCCTTGCCTCATCGAAAGAACATTAGTTGCCCTTGAATTGAATTTCTGATCTAACAAAGTCTATCAGCACTAGTCCAATGTACCCGGGAGATAGTGGAGTCTTCTGAAGCTATGATTCCAGGACTACCCCCTAGCAAAAGAGAAAACAGGCAGCATCTCAGCTCAATTTCACTGGAACGGATACGAGCAAAGCTGAACAACTGTATTCTATTACTGATCACTGTTCCCCGAAATCACTGCCCCAAATCTGAATCTGATACCCGCAGATATAACTGATTCTCAAAATACTGATACTGGTGCCCGCAGGCCGGATACCCAGACTTGCAAACTGGTATATACATTCCCTGTAGAGATACACTCTAAAAGCACATAGCAAGTAAATGAGAGCCAAAACACCCCTATGTTGGGGTAGGGTTTCCCTGTCCTATTTGTCAGGAGCTAGGGTTTCACTACGCACGCAGCGGTTTCAAACAACCTAAAATCGGGTAAGCAACCTGTCCTAGCTTGGAATGGTCACTATGGACTCCGAATATGCACTAGGTTGAATGGTCGAAAAGGGTGCCCCGGTAAAACCGGGGTTTGTGTTCCCATACTGGCAGAGCCCGCAACCGGTCAGCCTTATGGTCATGCCTTGACAAGACAAGCCTCCAGCAAACCGCTCAGGAATAGCAGATGGCCAACACGGTGTCCTAGGCGCACCAATGCACATGCAATGCAAAGAAACCCATAAGTGTAGTCAAAACAGGATATCACGAGTTCGAGTCAAGCTCTCTAAAATCCCCAGCGGAGTCGCTAGAAACTGTAACAAGCCCGCGGGGGACCTCGCTACAGTTCGGACTCCCTTTTTGTTTGTTACGGTTCTCAATCTGAACCAAAGAGTCCAACTCTGGCAAATCGTTTTGAGAAAAACAGATTTTGAAAAGAAGTGCCAAACATGGACTGCTTTGCCAGATTACAGAGTCGCCACCTAAATATTTTAAAATGGGAAATTTAGGAAACCCTGACTCGGTGCCGAAGGCCACGTGTCCGTCATCACCAAAGTAGTCTTGGCTCGGGAGCTTGGGTACGATCGGGGAAGGTCAGCTATGAGCACCCCCTTTCACCCGGTCCGAAGACCGGCCTCTACTAACCGTGATATCCGATTTTGAAAACATTACATGCTCTTATTCCAATTATTAGCCTAGAATTACTATGTTATGCGCGCAGCAAACAAGTATAGACTAGATCGCCTAATTTGGAAATAAGCATTGCATATCCGTTTGTTTTGAAAACAGTTTTGAAATTGCTACTCGCGAGTAGGCTAAAATACGGATTTCAACGAGTTATTCCAACTCAAACAATCCAGCCTTCACCCACAGGCGTTCAAACAGTTTATCTCATATAAGCATTTAGCCGCATGGTAAGCCTACTGTCATGTCAACATTCACACGCATGCGATATGCTAAAGCATAAATACTTACATTGTACTCCGTGCCAAAACAATAAACTAGTTAGCAAACATGCATGTCCTAGTTCATGTTGAGTGGCTAATGCAACACATGCAAAGATATAATCTAGAGTAGGCTCAGCTAACCCTAAAGATGGCATGTGAAATGCACTTTATTCGATGCACGTATTCAATTTGGAATTGAAAATACAATGCAGTTTGCATGATGTACCGAGCCCGATGCATGTCAACAAATGCATGGATGTACGCATGCATAGCATAAGGTATGCTAAAATAAACGTGCCCTAATACTAACCATTAAAAGCAGGTAAGTAAAAGGGAAGGAAGAAGTGGGGGTTGGAAGACATGCACACACCCACGCACACTTATTACAGATTTGCCCTCGCTCGGAGGGACCAAAAGAATAATACAAATTAATTAACTACGCAAGCTAATTAAATATTACAAATTAATTAAATTAACAAAATAATTAATCTAAGAAAAACAGTAAACCGCCTCGGGGCGAGGGCCCAATGCATGCACACTCGGATTCCGCTCGGAATTGCACTGCCATGCCTAGCCTGCCTCTGTTTTCCCTACTTTGTTTCTCTGAAATCTGCCAAAGTCTCAAGGATGCCTCTCTGGACACTGGAGAATCCCACCGTCTGGAGGAAATGACCACCGGCACTAGGATGTAGCCATCGGCACAAAATATATCCACCGGCCATTGATTGACTGCCGGTCGGCACTAAATACTGCCGGCCGGCAATGAATTCCTGCAGAACCTGCAACTCACAGCAGCAGAGGGCAAAACTTGCATGGCAGCTCAATTTAAGCAATGTATGCACCAAACACATTCCTTATCATGTTTGTGACTCAAAGGAGGATGTGCCTCGATTCTCGGGCCACCAATCGCGCATTTCCATGCATGATGGCCAAAGAGTCAAGTGTGCATTTTAATATCAAATGTAATGCACACCAAACATACAAGGGACCCAACCTCAATCATGGTTGATCAAGAGGCAAGGCAATGCACAACAATGCACATGCAACCTAAGCATGCAAGCTAAGATACAAACATGCAATGCAACTACATGGCATACACAACGCTAACAACATAACATGCACAACGCATTGAAACATGGCATACACAATGCAACATGGACTTACACCAACACAAGTGGGCCTCTGCCACACTCACATAGGAGGCCATCAGATGAAAACAAGATACCTCGAAGTGCGTGCCCGCGGGCACGCAAACCGAGAACGGACCCTCGGGCACTGAAATGCCACTCTAATGAGACATGGCAAAGACATGGAATTTGATATGCAAACATGCAAAAATCAGTGGCAAAATGAGAGGCAAAACAGCCCCGAAGCAAGGCGAAATGACGCCCGATGCATGGAACGATCCCGAAATGCGAAGATAAGTGCACGAAATGGCTTACAGCTAACGAAGCATGCATAATTGGTACATGACATGAAAAAGAAGAAGCAAGGCAGCCCCAAAAATCACATTTTTACAGTTCAAATCATGGCCAAACAGCAATCACAAATAGGGCTAACATGGCATACAAAAATGACTTCGCAAGGGAGGCAATGAAGCAAGTAGTATATGCAGTGCCCAAACATAAAAATACCCTTCTACAACACTGAATAGGGACCAAAAATATGCACATTTACAGTTTATGACAACCCCCAAATCAGTATGCAAACATGCTCGAAATGCCATGCGAGATTGAAGCCAACAAAGGCTATAATATGAGGTATACAAAACATGCATCAAACAGCAAAAGACCCTTCATGGGACATGGAGAGGTGGTCAAAATAAGACCCCTTCTAGTTCTGATGATGGCCCAAAAACAGAAGCAAGATAGGCTAACAAAGCATGCAAAAATGGGGGCCAAGAGGGGTATAATGGTAAGTACTACATGGAGACCCCCAACAGTGTTGAGCCCTTCTTCAACGTTGAAGAGGGACTCAAAATAAGCCTAACTTCAATTCATGACATGCTCCAAAACAATTTATATGTAGGCCAAACAAATCATGCAAAATTACGGTAAATAGAAGAGATTATGAAGCAAGTGCAAGATAGGTGTCCCAAACAGGGTTGATCCCTTCGTCAATGTTGAAGAAGGGCTGAAAATGAGCCTACTTATAGTTTACATTATGCTCAAAAACAGATCACACATAGGCTAGAAATTTCATGCAAAAATGAGGCATACCAAGGAGTATTGAAGCAAGTGCACTATGGAGGGCTCAAACAGGGTTGAGCCCTTAAACAAACATGAATAATGGCTCAAAAGAATGCCCCTTTCAGTTAGGGTCGGAGCCCAAAACAATAAGCAAATAGGCCTAAGCAATGGTGCAAAAAAAAAAGTGCTATAAAAGAGGGAAAATGGTCTTATCCTTGAAGATCACTTCTTTGCTACCTCTTGGACCAAGGAATGTTGCTTCTAAGCCTCTGAAAAAACCCTCCTTGCTGCTGGAAATGGAGTGGTGAAGAAAAGGCCCAAGAACAAGGGTGTTTAATGGTTGAATGGAAGAGATATAGTGAGAGATGGAGGGATATAGGTGTATATATCAGATATGTATGTCTATATTTGGTTTTTTGCTCCAAAAAATCCAACCTACACCAAGGAAGAGGAAGAGGGCTGAAATTTTGCTTTGAAATTTCTAGAGAGAGAGAGGTTTTTTGGAGTGAGAAGCTCCCAAAACTTCACTTTTTGTTCTAACCCCAAGCCATATGAGATATATGGCCCTATATATGTCAAAATAAGAGCTTTTGGTCGAAATATCCCAATTGAAAATATCTGCCACAGTGTATTGATAAATATCTGTCAAAAATCTGAGTTTTGGGCACTTTTGGCCGGCCGGCAATCTTTTGTGCCAGTCGGCAATCTTTTGTGCCGGTCGGATAAATGGATGGCCGGTAGGCAGCTGGTAAGGTCAAAAAGTGCCGGTGGATGTCCAGATTGAAGCCCCGGAAGTTATCTTTCCAATGGCGCAAACCTTGCATTAAAATTCCTCCTGTGGAAAAAGTTATGCCCTTTTTGGTGAAACCGCGCAGATTCGATCCAACCGGACTGATCCCCTATTTCAACCAACCATATCTCCCCCACCCGGACTTGGATTTGAGAGATTCTTTTCAACGATGGTGGCCTCATAGCTTAACTCCAAGTGTATAGATAGATGAGCTTGATTTAGCGAGGACTGCTCGACTCTCTTCTACCCGGATTCATGCCGAACCTCTTCTCGGACTTGTTTTCTCCCCTCTTCTACTCTCTCTTCAACTTCAAACCCCGAAGTAAGGTGTTTTGAAACATTTTTCAAAGATTTCATCTCTCTTTCATTCATCTCCACTTTGTCCTTGCTCGGTTTACCGAAAAGCGCACCATTTACCGAAATGCGAGCGTCGGAACATCGTGGGAATTTTATTTCAAAAATGTTTTGAAAGAGAGGGTTTTAAAGTATAAAAACCATCAAAAATAATTTTGGTCCACAGTGGGGTATGAAGTTGAGATTCGCCTCTCTCTTTGCCGAAGAAACTGAACCTGTGCACTGCACACCTTTCATCACCGAGTAAACCATCAGTCGCGCCCAAGTCTTAAGGGCAGTCAAAAAAATGGGGTGTCTACACAATTGTTGTAGCTTTCTCCTCCATGGCTGCCAAAGGGTGTTGGTTGAGCATGGGAAAGTGGTGGGGGTGGCAGTTGAGGGTGGGCAAAGGGTAGAGGAGTTTGGATGATGAGGGTGCTATGGGTATGTAGGCATTTTATATTTTTTATTAGTTCTATTAAAACACAAACACTGACAAGGGATATTTGTAATTTCTCAAATCATGGTGGAAATTTGTATTTTTGATAAATCTTAAGGAGTATATTTGTAATTTAACCGAATTATTTTTTGTTATCTACATGGGTGAGGTGCCAATGTTGAAGACAAATACATTATCATGTTAATCATTCGTGTCTCTTATTCATTTTGTTATTGTACGGGAAAGAAATACACCTTCTCGTATAATCCTGTTGATCAAGTCTGCGTTCCTCCGTACGATGTCGTTCTACCACCTGAAAATACAAACGTGAGCTAGCCGGCGGGTGTGTGCCGGAAACCTCTCCGATGCCTAAGTCAGTAAGCAAGACAGGAAGGCAAAAGCTCAATGTATTCAGGGAGCAAAGGTTGCATTACCTCTCCGAAGGTGATATTGGTGAGCTTATATAGGTTTCGCGTAGCACAATCTTGGTAGGACTCTTTTTCCTCCAAGTGTAGAGTCCTTCTAGGATTACTCCTCCTTGCGTAGAGTCCTCCTAGGATTCATACTCCTGGAAGATAATGCTTATCCTCCAACACCCCCCCTCACTGCTTAAGCCAAGTGAGATGGCTTTACTATGGCCGAACTCCTCTACAGCCGAAATAACCTGAGTAACTGTTAGTTCGGCCCTAACTTTACTCTCCCTCACCACGGTTTTCACATGCTAAGACCGAGCTATCCATAAGGGAGTTTAAGCCGAACTACCTTCAGGACCGTAGCTTACCTCGGTTCACCGTATTCCACGATCGAAGTAACTATTGAAGACCGAAACATTCACACAATTTCTACTCAACCGGAGTATGAAAAAGAAGTCACGTGGCCGAGCTTAAAACACCTCGACTGCATAACCGGTCTAACCCCCAAGGCTACTTCTCCAAACCGGAGTAACTCATAGGGCCGCTTCTCCAAACCGGAGTAACTCATAGGGCCACTTCACTCGGCCCCTTTTACTTTGGTCCATAACGGCCCAATAGCCAGCTTGGCCCAATTTGCGCATAAATTGCCCTCTCAATTGCCCCTTAATTCCATCTGCAAAGCATGATTGGGATTACATGTCTACGAACCGAACTAAAGTTTTAGCTTATCCAGCCGAGCTACAATCCTTTAGCTACTCCAGCCGAGCCGAAATTTTTTTTAGCTCCTCTAGCCGAGCTAAGTTTAAGCCGAGCTAAGCACGTCCGGCCAAACGTCTCTTCAATCACAGCAACTGAAGCACTCCACATTCCAATGACACGTGGCAAGCCCCTAATGGTCAATCCCAACTGTCGCGCCGCCCTCGTACTCTGAAATTTTTGAACAATTCCCGCCTTATGGTTCAACCATCAAAACAAAAAACCCTTCACTTCACCTTGAATCATATACTGCTACTATTCTCTCTCTCTTCCTCGTCTCTGAGCTCCCTTTCTTCAATTTTTTCAAACTTTCTGAGCTCGTGTTTTGGTTGCTGTTGTTTCCATTTCCATCCTCAGTCTCTCTACTAGGTAAGCATCATAAACTTGCTTTTGTATTCCTCTGTTTTACCATGCTTTGCTTTGTGTGTTTTTACAAAACACCTTTTAGTTGCTAGCTTCATATTTTCTGGAAAAACTACGTAAGAACACTAAAGCTTCATGAATCTTCAAGCAATAACCAGTAGAACACCTATTTGATCCAAAATCACAAAGCAACCGAAATAGAACACTGTTTGTGATGTATGTAAAGATATAGGTGAACTGAAACCGAACTAGCACTTGCGCACATCAAAGTAGTTTCAATAGGTCACCAACTGATCCACAATAGCCGAAACAAAACCCACCGAACTAGAAACCATAGCACTTGCCCGAGCTAAAACTTCAAGGGCCATGCCAGCATTCTTAGTTCCTAAACTGAACTCAGAAAGCTGCCCCTTGACGTTCAGCCGGAATAACAAAACCAAAACTAGAACCGAGCTAACACAACGCCTTGCCAGAACCGAAATAACACGCTCCTATTTGAAACCGAGGTAGATCCCGCAGCAATCCATCTAGCCGAAGTAAGGCTTCCTTTCCTTGTTTTGTTTTTTTATAGCACGGTCGATGATCTGTGCTTAACACCTTGTTTTTCCAATTTGCAGACTTAGGTTGCCCAGATACTTCCTCCGTGCGCTCAACCGAGCTCCCGAATCCAAATCCCCAGCCGAACTAAATTATTTATAAGTTATTCAATAAATGGGGAAGTACAGATTTTTGGTAGAAACCCCAGGCGGCTTAGCCGAATTCAGAAAGGATTACAACATACCAACCGATGTAAACCTCACCCTAGCCGAATCAGATATAGATCCATGGGGCAACCCAGGCTTTGTCCCTTTCACCATTCAATCAATAATAGAGACCGGACTACGATTCCCAGTCCAGCCTTTAATCTGTGAGTTTCTTAGGCAAACCAGACTATCCCAACTCAACTCTCCACCAACACATACCGCATAATAATGGGCATTGACGCCCTAAACCGCCAGACCGGTCTTAACCTAGGCCTAGCCGAAATACTCCATCAGTACTCATTAGGATCCAAGAATGAAGGCTGGTGTTATTACTTGAGAATACGCCGAGGCCGAGAAAAAATAATTAAGGACACACCGGACAAAGACCTAAATGATGATGACTTCTTCTGGGTGTCTGGCAACTTCGAAGACCATCAAGCCTAGATTCCTGGACGAAAAATAAATTGGAATAAAGGAGAACCCGGTATACATACTCCGGTTGCCTTTCTCACTTTTCTTTATCTCGGCTTTTCTTTCTTGAACCGAACTAACAGTTTGTTTTTCATTTTGCAGATTCAGCCCATCTTCACTCTCTTTACAACTACCCCAACCTAGGCGTTCTGCGCGCCGCACTACGGGTTCGGGAAAGAAGTTGGGCTAAATTGCTAGACTTCGAACTGACATACCGCTACTCCGGCCGCCGAAAAGCATGGGTAACCGACTTCCTGCTTGAAGACGCGCCAGAACCGGACCCAAACTTGCCTCAGATCAACCTTGTTCCACTCACAGCCGAGCAAGAAATGGCTAAGAAGAACAGATTGAAGGCCCTCCTAACCGAAACAACTCCAGCCGAAGTACAGGGAATCGGCCGTGCCACCGAGACTGTGGTGGCACTCCCATCTCAACGGCCATCTTCATCACGACCAAGCAAACGTGCCCGGACTAGCCAAACCGAGCCACGTCTTGCTGATGAAGACGAGACCGTTCTGCCAACAAGTCCTCCTCCAAGCCCTCAGCCGAGCCTCCAGCCGGAGCCTACCGACCGAACCGCTTCTCCCAAGTGGACTCCTGTACTCACCTTCAATGACCGAGACATCACCGCGTCTGATTCGGTGGTCTCAGAGAAGGATCATCAGATGGCCTTCAACTTGGCCAAGAGTGTGTGCCTCCCCAAAGACATGGAGCACCACTACAAACAGCTCAACACCGAGCTAAAATCAATCCAGTCCTCCACTAAGTCCATGATCCTGGTAAGCAGTACTTCTTTCCATGTAAGATTTCTTCTTCTCTTTTTTTTTTTTTAACTTGGAGTCCGGCTAACGTTATTCCTTCTTTGCAGGCCATCCAGAAAAACCAAGTCACTCACAGGAGGGTCATGGAGCTTAGGAGGAGTACCAGAGAGGCCATGGCTGAGGCCGAACTAAAGACGGCCGAACTGGAGAAGGCGAAGAAGCAATTGGCCGAGCTTCAAGAAGAAAACGGTCGGCTGACCGAGATCGCCAATTCGGTCGAGGCCGAAAAGAAAAAAGTGGCCATCGAGGCAAAAGATAGATACCTACGTATCTTATCTGCCATCGAGAAGAAAAAGGACGCCGAGATAAACCAGTTAAAGGGGGAAGTGAAGAAGGCCGAGAAGCGGGGCTTCAAGGAAGCCGAAGACGTCTACACCCTGCAATGCAACGCAGCCAAAGATCTCTTTTTTAAGTGCGGCTGGAGGTCTGCGGTGGAGAAGCTCGGTTGTACGTCTGACATCGACGTCTACAACGCTCCACCGTACTCCATTCCAGCTTCGCTCACACAATACGCGGCCGATCTCCAAAAAGCCTTTCTCGAGGGGTCCGGTGATGATGATGACGATGATGATGAAGATGAGGAGCCATCTCACACTCCGGTTGTCAACGAGCAGCAGAACGATAAGGCAGTTCGGTCTGAGCCAGTTATTGAGGATCCAACTCTTGGGCTGCAACCGACTGACACCGAAGTTTAGGCTGACACCGAAGTCCCACTTCAAACCGTGCTCCCCTCTGACACCGGACTCCAGGCGACTGCTGATGCAGAATTTGATGCCGAGCTTGATGCACTTCTCGGTTGATTTTTTTTTTTTTTTTTTTTTTCTGTTGTATTTGAACTTTTTTTTGTAACCGGGCTGCAGCCCCTCCACTTGTACTTCTCTGTTTGTTATTGAAAAAAATTTTCTTCAACTCTTATTCCGGTTTTGTGTGGGTATGCTTGTATGTGCAATGAATTTTCCATGTAATCATTTGCAAACTTTGATCTCGGTTCTAGCTATGTAACTCACTAGCCAACCACTCTTCAGCCGATATACCTTACTTCGGCTGCAGAGTAAAAAGAGTTGGTTTAATCCAGCCAACCACTCTTCAGCCATACACATACTTCGGCTGAAGAGTACAAAGAGTTGGTTTGATCCAGCCAACCACTCTTCAGCCATACACATACTTCGGCTGAAGAGTACAAAGAGTTGGTTTAATCCAGCCAACCACTCTTTAGCCGTACACTTACTTCGGCTGAAGAGTACAAAGAGTTGGTTTAATCCAGCCAACCACTCTTCAGCCATACACATACTTCGGCTGAAGAGTACAAAGGGTTGGTTTAATCCAGCCAACCACTCTTTAGCCATACACATACTTCGGCTGAAGAGTACAAAAAGTTGGTTTAATCCAGCCAACCACTCTTCAGCCATACACATACTTCGGCTGAAGAGTACAAAGGGTTGGTTTAATCCAGCCAACCACTCTTTAGCCATACACATACTTCGGCTGAAGAGTACAAAGAGTTGGTTTAATCCAGCCAACCACTCTTCAGCCATACACATATTTCGGTTGAAGAGTACAAAGGGTTGGTTTAATCCAGCCAACCACTCTTTAGCCATACACATACTTCGGCTGAAGAGTACAAAGGGTTGGTTTAATCCAGCCAACCACTCTTCAGCTATACACTTACTTCGGTTGAAGAGTACAGAGAGTTGGTTTAGTCCAGCCAACCTCTAGGTTGGTTTTTCCAGCCAACCTAGAATATATTGTTTGGTTAAAACGTCCTGCAGCCTGGATCCTTATCCTGGGCTTAGGAGAGGTCATAGTTGGTTTAATCCGGCCAACTATGTTTACAATGCTACTAACTTGCAAAAGTTACGTTCTGCTAAAAACAAATATGCTAAAAAAGAATCGATTTGTCTTATTGATGAAGTGAAAAATTACACATACTTAAAGAGAGAAAAGAAAAAAGCTAAAAGTAAAATAACTTAAGATTGGCAGTGTTCCATGGCCTAGGAATTGCTTTGCCGTCCTCGTCTTCCAAGTGGTATGCCCATTTTCCTGCTAATCCGACCATTTTGTAAGGACCTTCCCAGTTAGGACCTAACTTGCCGTCTCCTGGGACCAATGTGTTGCCCATAACCTTGCGAAGTACCCAATCGCTGATCTTGAATTGCCTTGGATGCACAGTTTTGTTATACTTCCTAGATAGTTCTTGTTGGTAGGAGGCGATGTGAACCAATGCTTTGTCTCTTCTTTCTTCCGCAAGGTCAAGTTCTAATGCTATAGCTTCGCCGTTTAAGTCTGGATCAAAATTTTCGCTCCGAATTGTGGGGAGTCCGACTTCTAATGGGATGTCTGCTTCCATGCCATAGGCTAAGGAGAATGGAGTTTCTCCTGTTGATCGCCGTGGTGTGGTGCGATAAGCCCATAAAACATGAGGGAGCTCTTCTGCCCACTTGCCTTTGGCTTTCTCCAACCTTTTCTTCAATCCGTCCAAAACTACCTTGTTTGATGCCTCGGCTTGACCGTTTGCTTGGGGATACGCCGGTGTAGAATTGTAGAATTCTATCTTGTATTCTTCGCAAAAGCCTCTGAAAATTCTGCCGTCAAACTGAGTACCATTGTCTGAGATCAGTGCTTTTGGTATGCCAAAGCGAGTAATGATGTTCTGCCAAACAAACTTCTTCACATCTTTTTCCTTGATTGACGCCAAGGCTTCTGTTTCCACCCATTTTGTGAAGTAGTCCGTTGCCGCAAGAAAGAACTTCCTGTTGCCTGGTGCTGTTGGAAGTGGACCTACTATGTCTAAGCCCCACATTGCGAAAGGCCATGGACTAGTCAAAGGTAGGAGTTCTCTGGCAGGTTGGTGTATTTGGTGCGCAAACTTCTGACACTTTTCACATTTTTTGACATATTTCTCTGAATCTGCTTGCATGTATGGCCACCAGTATCCTTGTGAAATAGCTCGGTATGCCAATGATCGTCCTCCTTGATGGCTGCCACATACCCCCTCATGTATTTCGAACAGGAATGCCTCCACCTTGCTGGGGTGAACACATTTTAAATAAGGTCCTGTGAACGACTTCTTGTACAACGCCAAAGATGGAGAGAGCCAAAACCGCTGCGACTTTGCTCTTATTATGTTGGCTTCTTTCTTATCTTCTGGAAGGGTGCCGTCCTTTAGGAATAGTATGATGGGATCCATCCAAGAAGGACCTAACTCTGCACAACATACTTCTTCAGTTTCTGGGTCTTCGATGCTTGGTCTAGGCAGATAGTCAATTAGTAGTGGATGGGGAATGGAGGTGTCTGCCATTGAGGCGAAGCCTGGGAGTTCGTCTGCTCTGCTGTTTTCCTCTCTGCCAATCTGTTCTATCCTCACTACTTCGAACTTCTTTATCTCTGTTCTGACCAAGTCTTGGTACTTGGCCATTCTATCATCCTTTGCCTCGTAGTCGCCCGATATTTGGTTTACCACCAGCTGTGAGTCGCTGTAGACCATTAGCTCGGTGGCCTTCATATAGAATGCTGACTTGAGACCAGCCAGAAGCGCTTCATACTCCGCTTCGTTGTTTGACGCTGGGAAGCCAAGGTTGATTGCTTGCTCCACTACTAGGCCGTCTGGAGAGATGAGGACTATGCCAAGTCCTGCTCCATGCCTATTGGATGCTCCATCCACGAAGAGTTTCCACATCTCTCCAATGAACAGCTTCCAGCAGGTGGAGGGATCAGATGAGGTCCTGGGATCTTCCACGTTGCTGGTAGCTTCTTCCGAGTCGATGCTTGCTGTCTGCCCCTTGCTCTCGGTTTGCACCAAGTCTTTGTTGGTCGGTGAGTCCTGACTTGGTGTAGCACGGTTCACTTCTTCCTCCCTTTCTTTACTCTGGTCCGCCTTGGGACCTGACTGAGCAACCAATACTAGGGGTTGCGTTATTCCGACGTCAACCTTCATCCTCAGTTCGGCTGTTTCAGTCAGGTCGACTGGGCAGATGTGATGACTTCCAGGGGTGAACTCTGCGACAAAATCTGCTAGTGCTTGTGCCTTTATAGCGGTTCTGGGTTGGAACTTGATATCGTATTGTCCTAACTCTACTGCCCACTTCAGAATTCGCCCAGAGAAGTTCGCCCTTTCAAATAAAGCTTTTAAAGGAAAGGCTGTGAGAACAACTATTGTGTGGGCGTGAAAGTAATGCGACAACTTCCTTGAAGCCATCATCAAGGCCAATGCCAGTTTCTCCAGTGGCAAGTACCTTGTTTCGGCGCCCAGCAACGTCTTGCTGACATAATAGATGGGCAAGTGTTGGATCCCTTCTGCGCGGACCAACACTGCACTAATTGCATGTTGCGATACTGCCAAGTAGAGGAAGAGTTCTTCTCTAGGTATTGGGGTGACAAGTAGTGGTGGAGAAGACATGTATTCCTTCAAACTCTCCAGAGCTCGGTCGCATTCTTTGTCCCACTCAAACTTAGCTTTTAATGACTGAAAGAATGGACGCAATCTGTCTGAAGACCGGCTGATGAATCGGTTAAGCGCTGCTGCCATGCCGGTGAGATGCTACACTTCTTTCACTGAATTAGGCCTTTCTAACTCCTGAATTGCTTTGATTTGGGAGGGGTCTGCCTCAATACCCCGGTTGGTCACTAGGAAACCCAGGAACTTGCCAGACCCTACACCGAATGCGCACTTAGAAGCGTTAAGGCGCAGCTTGTGTTTCTTCAGGATCTGGAACATCTCATCTAGGTCCTTGAGATGGTCATCCGCATCCTTGCTTTTGACCACCATGTCGTCGATGTAAGCCTCCATTGTTCTGCCTAACAATGGCTCGAACATCTTGGTGACCATTCTCTGGAATGTCGCCCCTGCGTTCTTCAGGCCAAAGGGCATGACCTTGTAGCAGTATAGTCCTCTTGGAGTTGTGAAGGATGTCACTTCCTGGTCTGGTTCATGCATTGCGATCTGGTGATAGCCTCTGTATGCATCCAAAAAGCTAAGTCGGTTGTGCCCCGCCGTCAGGTCTACCAGTTGATCTATCCTTGGTAGAGGAAAGCTATCCTTTGGGCACGCCTTATTGACTGTCTTGTAGTCGACGCATACACGCCACTTGTCGTTCTTCTTTGGCACCACAGCAGTGTTGGAGATCCACTTGGGGTAGTGTACCTCTCTGATTGCCCCAGCCTCCAACAAGTTTCCCACTTCTTCTGCCACTATCTCGGCGTGGTGGAGCGCCGACCTGCGGGTGCACTGAATGATTGGTCTGGCAGATGGGTGGACATTGAGTTGGTGATAGATGAAGTTGGGATCAATGCCTGGCATGTCGTATGGAGTCCAGGCAAACACTTCGATGTTAGAGGTCAAAAATTCCAAGACCTCTAACCTCTCAGCGCTGGACAACGACAAACCAAGCAAAAAGAACTTATCTGGGTTCTTTTCATCTATTCTGACTTCCACCAAGTCTTCCACCGCTTTCTGGCTTGCTGCTTTGCCGACGTCTGCGAATAGTTCATTAGTCTCAGGTTCTTCCACCGAATGAACATACCCCTTCGCAGCGCGGCTTCCGTTCACCGTGACAAAACATTGCTTGGACATGATTTGATCGCCATAGACTTCTTCTATTACTCCGGTGTCGTTTGGGAACCGCATCACTTGGTGGTAAGAGGACACCACCGAGCGCATGGCATGCAGCCATGTTCTGCCCAAGATGATGTTGTAAGTGGAGGGGACTTTCAATACCCAGAACTCCACTTGCTTCGTCACACTCCCTGCTCGGACTGGTAAGATGATCTTGTCGACTGGCCACTCTGGCATTGAGTTAAATCCAATCAGGGGTGACACTGCTGGTGCTAAGTCTTTGTCTTGCAGCTTCAATTGTTTGAACGTCTCATAGTACATGATTTCACATGAACTACCCTGATCAATCAGAATCCGCTTGACGTCAAAATCCTTGACTCGGAGAGTGACGACCAAGGCATCGTTATGAGGGCAATATATTCTGTCCAAGTCTTTGTCCGAAAAAGACATGACATTTGTTGCCTCTGTCTTACTCTTCTTGATAGCAGGTTGGGCACTTAGCACCTCTCTTAAGTGCTCAGCCTTTTTGATTGAACCTCTGAGCTCGCATACACGCTCAGGTTCAAAGACTCCATGTATTACGTTGATGACGCCTTGGGGCGGGGCGTCGATTGGCATCCCATTGGGGTTGTTGTGGTCCTGGGGGGCTGGCTGTGCCCCTCCCTCTATGTATTTGTCTAAGTGGCCTGCCGCCACCAACTCCTCCAAGTGCTGCCTCAATGGGGTGCAGTTCTCAGTGCGGTGCCTTTTTTCTTTGTAGAAGGTGCACCGTGATCTGTCATCGTAGTCCTTTTGAGCTTCGCCCAACTTGGCTGGCCACTTGACGAAAGGCTCATCGCGAATCTCGCTAAGTATTCGGTAGATCGGTTTCTTGAAGACCGTGGTGATGGCAGTGCGGACTCTCAACCATCTTTTGTCCTGGTCTTCTCCGTTGTCCCGTCTGCCACGCCCGTTTCTGTTCGGCCGATCTACCGCATTGATCTTTGCTGAGACCTTCTTTTCTGGTACTGCGGTTGTGCTAGGCTTTGCTTTAGCATGGGCGCCGTCCTCCTCTACCCTGATGTGCTGATGCACTCTTTCCATCAGGGCCTCCATGGTGAGAGGTGGCGTCATAGTGATAGAATCCCTGAGTCTGTTTCCGACTGGGAGTCCTCTTTTATACTGGGCAATGGCGAGATTGGTGGGACAATCCCCAATCTGGTTGAATGTCTCCCAGTAACGACTGTTATAGGATTGCAAGGTTTCCTTCTCACCCATGTCGATGGAGAGTAACTGATCGATCTCCACCGGGCTCTTAGTGTTCGTTCGGAATCTTGTGACGAACGCCTCCGCCAATTGCGCCCAGGAGGCTATGCTGCCTTCTGGAAGTTTCTCAAACCAAGTCAGGCCGAGGTCACCAAGGCTTGAAGGGAATAGGATGCACATCAAGGCCTCATTCCGCCGGTAAACAGCCATGACCTGGCGAAAGTGGCTCAAATGCGAGTAGGGATCCGTCTTCCCCTCGTATGTATTGAATTTGGGCTGAAGGAAGCCTGATGGTAGGGGCGCGTTCTCTATCACTGGGACGAATGGTGAGGTCTGCAGCCTCGCCAATGCCTTATCCGCTGGTTCGTAGGCTGGGCGTGGTAATGGCATTCCAACCTCGACGCTTCCATGCGTCCGAGGAGCCAACCGCTGTAAGGCAGAAACTCTATGTGGATCACGTGCCCTGGCGTCTTCCCTGCATCGTGCCCTTTCATCTAGCACGGTTCGTAGGTCGGACGATCTGGGCAACTCGGTCTGTCTGGACCTGGTTTGGTGCGTATGCGAGGGCCAGTAAGTGCTTCCTTCTGTGTAAGACCTTTCAGATCTTGTCCTCTCAGACCTGGAGTGACGAGTCCTGGAAGATCTGGCCTGCGTGTCGCCTGTCCTGAGGCTTCTGTTTTCTGGTTGAGAGGGTGTAGAATTCCTACTACGACCCTCTGAGTGGCGAGGGGGTGTCTTATTGTTGCGCCCCTCTCCTGTCGCCACTTCTTTACCCTTCATCTGGCGCTTTAAGGATTCCATGTCCGCCGCCATCCGCCGTATTAATTCGTCTTGTTCCCTGACGCGATCCTCTAGAGCTTGAGGATCTACCCTGCGCCTTTGTCTTTCTGGGCTCTGCGAACGAGAGGGATGAGGGCTGTTATTCCTCCTTCTACCCTTGGCATCCCTCCTGAAATCTTGTCTATGTGGTTCCAGGTTCGCCATGGGAGGGACCAAAGGTAGGCCCTCGCGCCTTGCACCTTCGTCTGGAGTTTGTCCGTCAATGGCGGACTGAGGTAGTTCTTCGTTGTTCGCCATCAAATTTTGAGAGAAAAAGCTTGATCAAGAGGTTGTTTGTCTGACTTCCCACAGACGGCGCCAATTGTACGGGAAAGAAATACACCTTCTCGTATAATCCTGTTGATCAAGTCTGCGTTCCTCCGTACGATGTCGTTCTACCACCTGAAAATAAAAACGTGAGCTAGCCGGCGGGTGTGTGCCGGAAGCCTCTCCGATGCCTAAGTCAGTAAGCAAGACAGGAAGGCAAAAGCTCAATGTATTCAGGGAGCAAAGGTTGCATTACCTCTCCGAAGGTGATATTGGTGAGCTTATATAGGTTTCGCGTAGCACAATCCTGGTAGGACTCTTTTTCCTCCAAGTGTAGAGTCCTTCTAGGATTACTCCTCCTTGCGTAGAGTCCTCCTAGGATTCATACTCCTGGAAGATAATGCTTATCCTCCAACACCCCCCCTCACTGCTTAAGCCAAGTGAGATGGCTTTACTATGGCCGAACTCCTCTACAGCCGAAATAACCTGAGTAACTGTTAGTTCGGCCCTAACTTTACTCTCCCTCACCACGGCTTTCACATGCTAAGACCGAGTTATCCATAAGGGAGTTTAAGCCGAACTACCTTCAGGACCGTAGCTTACCTCGGTTCACCGTATTCCACGACCGAAGTAACTATTGAAGACCGAAACATTCACACAATTTCTACTCAACCGGAGTATAAAAAAGAAGTCACGTGGCCGGGCTTAAAACACCTCGGCTGCATAACCGGTCTAACCCCCAAGGCTACTTCTCCAAACCGGAGTAACTCATAGGGCCGCTTCTCCAAACCGGAGTAACTCATAGGGCCACTTCACTCGGCCCCTTTTACTTTGGTCCATAACGGCCCAATAGCCAGCTTGGCCCAATTTGCGCATAAATTGCCCTCTCAGTTATTATAGCTTGTAAATAATGAATATGGTGGGATAGGAAACAATGAATATGAATTTGATGCAGCCCTTGGTTATATTTATTAAGTTATCCTATTAATGTAAACATAATTCATATTATTGAACCTAGGACTGCATCAAATTCATAACTTGAAATCGGAATTGATCCTTAAATTAGTTTGCTTAAAATCATAGGTAAAATCATTAATTTCTTTGCTGGAAAGAGGAACCAAAACCCATTATGCATGGATTATTTTAACTCTTTCATACCACCAATGGGCTCACTTCCACTGGGTTTGGTGAGCAAGTGGCTTTGGGTTCAAGGCTTCATGGGGCAATGTGGTTCCCATCCACCTGTGCTTTTGACCTCCACTCGTTAGGACCTTGGTGGGGTTGGTGTCAAGCTATGGCAATTGCAGATCCCCTGCATGCTGTAACCCCCACTTTCTCAAACCCATCTAAGTCCTTCTTGTCCGGCTCACTAGCAGGTAGCGGCTTCATTGGTCACGCTTAAGGAGGATTGCTACTATTTGTCACTCCTACCCTTTTTTATCAAGCAAAATATGAACTTTTTCCTATGTTATGTATGATCTCTTTTCATGTGTGATTTATGGATACTGATTAACAGTTGTCATCATTTTTAAGTTTGTTTGGTTTATTTTCCTATGACACTATGCTTGGAGTTTGAAATTTTTTGAGAGGGAATAGTTCTCTGTATTTTATTTGTTACAAATCTATGATTAAAACACAGTCTAAAAGGAACTACCTTCAATCTTCCAGTTGTAAACTATATTGTGATGAATAGGGAAAATGTTTTATGTGCTTTCTCGTGTGCTTATTGCCTTTTTTTTCTTTGGTATGAGATGTTGTAAATAACCTCAATATATATATATATTCAATGACAGATAAATATTCTCATTCTTTCATTGTATTCCATACTTCGTTTTTATTGGAGAAGTATTCTCTCATTGCATTTGGAATTATTTAATTAACTACTGTGTTTGTACTAAACAAGTTGGTATTACATAAACATGAGGTCCAGATTTATAATAATCGTTTCGCTTTCTGGAATTGTTCAGTGCCTTAGCGAGGATGAAAATAATAGATTTTGTCAATTCTATATCAACAATTGTCCCCCATTTAAGTAGGCTCTCCTAAATGTCGTGCTGCTGTCCTCCTTGCCACTACTTCGTGAATGTCCCGAGCACACTGAAGTCTATAAATTATGCCTCAGATCAGAGACTATTATGTATGGATGGAGTAATTATCTAGTTAGAACAATACTTCAATTTAAGTAATTTTGCAAGTTAAAGTTTGTTGTCATATATTTATACATATATATATGAGAGATGTTTGCAATCAAGCTAATTCACATATTGTAAAATGCTTTGAAAATTTTAAAATATTAAAATAACAGTGTTTTGCTTAGGCAGATAAAATGTTGCTTGCTTGCAATAAAGTTTTCGATTAGATTAGATTGTAAATAGCTTTTATTTATTTATTTTGTGTTTATGAAATTTTCTTGCATGCCTTAACTGTTGGAAAAAATGGTTTAATATAGGCATATTTTTTAGCCCAAATTTAAGTGGCCCCCAAACGTCTTTTGGGGTAGGTCTGAAGAGGTGAAGTGTTCCTTGCCGCGTGGCAAGTCACACGGTGAAGACGGAACGTCAAAATCATTTATGAGTGAATGAGAAGCTGACGTCGTTTTCGAGTCTAACATTAATTTTTATTTGATAAAATTCATTTGAATTTTTTCAATAAAAAATTATTGTGGGAATTTAATTTAATTCTAAATTCAAATTTTGGATTCCTAAGTAGTTTCCTAAAGTTTGTAATTGTGGGAATTTAATTTAATTCTAAATTCAAATTTTTAGTTCCTAAGTGGTTTCCTAAAAATTAATTAAACTATTTAAATAGTTTAATAAAGTTATTCCATTTAGTGAAAGGTTTTATTGAAATAACTATTCTAATAGTTTAATTATAAAAGTTCCAAGCAGTTCTACAGGTCACTATTCAAATTGTTTGAAAGTGTGTTCAAACGGTCTCTACAACTTTTTGAATTCAAATTCCTAGGTTGTCCAAGTTTTGCACCTATTCACTTTGGAAATAAACCTGTTTGGGTCAGATCCTTGTGCCTATTTATATCAACTTTCCAGCAGTGGTTTAGGATCGGAAAATCAGTCTAAGAAAATTCCTTTTGCTGTCCAAACTTTGATTTTTGATGCATTATTCTTCATTTTAGTTTTAATACAAATTTCAGAGAGTATTAGAACACAGGTTTGGTTCGCCGAACAAATTGTTTTGAGTGCTACTGCAATTTGTGAAGATCATTGTATCCTGGGAGATAGACGCCACTCAACCGTAAGCACCGTAGCGGGGCGAATCTGTCTTAAGGATAGAGTGTCACACACTCGACTTGGTCTTGAATTATTTATTCGGTTCAACGAAATAAATTCTGTAAGATTTATTTTGTTTTGTTTGTTTATTTCAAGTTATTTTATTTTACACAGAAGATTGTTCCAACAATCTCAGGACAAATTCGAATTTATTCTATTTACAGAATTTTTTCGTTTGTTTCCTTTTCTCTTTCTTCTTTTAAGAAAATTATTTTCTGTGAATTTACAAAATAATATTCTGGTTCGAAAAACAAATAGTGATTATATGCTATTTGACAGATAGTAGTAATATACTGTCTCTTTTCTTTGACAACTAGTAGTACGATACTGGTGTCATTAACAATTCAGTATATATTTTTGTGAAATTTTGTTAGAAAATTAATTTTGATTTTTTAGAAATTATTTTCTGAGTTTTTATTAATTAAAATTCTGTTTTCAGTATTTTAATTATTGAAGTGTTACTGAAATTAATTTTCTGTGTGGAATTATTTTGGTTAAATGAAATTTTATTTTATTTCCAAATTAATTGAAAAATAAAAGTTATATTTTTTATTTCTTTTATTTTACAGAATTTAATTTTCTGTGTGGAATTATTTTGGTTAAATAAAATTTTATTTTATTTCCAAATTAATTGAAAAATAAAAGTTATAGTTTTTATTTCTTTTATTTTACAGAATTTAATTTTCTGTGTGGAATTAATTTGTTTAAATAAAATTTTATTTTATTTTCAAATTAATTGGAAAATAAAAGTTACATTCTTATTTCTTTTATTTTTACAGAATTTAATTCTGTGAATTTGGTTTAATTTTCTGTGTAGTGTAAATTCTAATTCTAATTTTGTTTTATATATTAGAATTGATGGCTACTGAAACTAATGGCCAAACAAGTACTACTGTGGTGGCTGCGATTGCACCAACCCCCTCTCCTGTGATGACAGTACCAATAAATCATGGAGAGAAGCCAGAGAAGTTCTCAGGAACTGACTTTAAAAGATGGCAACAGAAAATGTTGTTTTATCTTACAACTCTGAATCTGGCTTGTTTCCTTCGTGAAGATGCTCCTATCCTGAAAGAGGATGAAACCGACCGGCAAGTGGTTGCTGCGGTTGATGCTTGGAAACATGCTGATTTCCTTTGCCGGAACTACATCTTGAACGGACTTGACAACACATTATACAATGTCTACAGTCCAATCAAGATAGCAAAGGAACTTTGGGAATTGTTGGAGAAAAAGTACAAAATGGAAGATGCCGGCTCAAAGAAATTTGTGGTTGGTAGATTCTTGGATTTTGTAATGGTTGATTCAAAAACTGTGATCAGCCAAGCTCAAGATTTCTAACTCATTCTGCATGACATTCACGCAGAAGGCATGTCTCTCAGTGAATCCTTCCAAGTTGCAGCCTTAATTGAAAAATTACCAAAAGGCTGGAAGGAATTCAAGAACTACCTCAAATACAAGCGCAAAGAAATTTCTATGGAAGAATTAATTGTGCGTTTGAGAATTGAGGAGGACAACCGCAATTCTGAAAAGCGGGCTGGTAAGCATCCTATGGAGTCTAAGGCAAATGTGGTGGAACATGCTTCAAAAACTAAGAAACGAAAGTCTTCTGAAGAAAGTTCATCACAAGGCTCTAAAGGGGGGATACTAAAAAGTACAAGTTTAATGGCAAATGTTACATTTGTGACAAAGAGGGACATCGGGCCAAAGATTGCCGTAGTAAAGGCAAAAGCAAAAGAAGAACAAGCAAGAAGCCTGCTCAAGCCCATATGACCGAAGTGGACAATATTTCCAATGGTGTCGAAGACATCAATCTTTCTGCAGTTGTTTCCGAGGCAAATCTTGTCGAAAATCCTAAAGAATGGTGGGTGGACACTGGTGCTACTCGCCATATTTGTGTCGACAAAAAGATGTTCACATCTTATTCTATATTGGACAATGGTGAACAACTCTTTATGGGCAACTCCTCAACTTCCAAAGTTGAAGGACAAGGAAAGATTGTACTCAAGATGACATCTGGAAAGGAACTCACTCTCAACAATGTACTGCATATACCAGACATTCGCAAGAATCTTGTTTCCGGATCTTTGTTGAGTAAGAATGGGTTTAGGCTAGTATTTGAGAGTGATAAATTTGTACTTACTAAGAATGGGATGTATGTAGGAAAAGGTTACATGTCTGATGGCCTTTTCAAGTTAAATGTAATGACCGTTGTACCCTTAGTTATTAATAATACTACATCTTCTTCTTACTTGCTTGAGTCTTCAAATTTATGGCATGGTAGACTAAGACATGTTAATTATGGATCTTTGCGTAGATTAATTAATATGGAATGTTTACCTAAATTTAACATTGATTCAAATCATAAATGTGAAATTTGCATTGAGGCAAAATTATCTAAAACTCCTTTTCATTCAATTGAAAGAAGTACGGAACCACTTGAATTAATTCATAGTGACATTTGTGATTTTAAATCAATTCAAACTAGAGGTGGGAAAAAATATTTATCACTTTTATAGATGACTATACTAGATATAGTTATGTTTATTTAATTCGAACCAAGGATGAAACTTTGGAAACTTTCATTCAATATAAGAATGAAGTTGAAAATCAACTTGGTAAGAAAATCAAGAAACTTAGAAGTGATAGAGGTGGTGAATATGAATCACCTTTTGGTGAGTTTTGAAAAGAATATGGAATAATTCATCAAACTACCGCTCCTTACTCATCTTAGCAAAATGGAATTGCTAAAAGGAAAAATAGGACTTTAAAAAAAATAATGAATGCCATGTTAATTAGTTCTGGATTACCTTAGAACTTGTGGGGGGAAGCAATACTTTATGCTAATTATATTTTAAATAAAGTACCCCGAAAGAAAATAAATCAAACACCTTATGAATTGTGGCATGGAAGAGTACCATCCTACAAATACTTAAAATTGTGGGGGTGTTTGACTAAAGTGGCTATTCCTAGTCCTAAAAAGACTAAGATAGGTCCTAAGACCATTGATTGCATTTTCATTGGTTATGCCAAGAATAGTAGTGCATATTGGTTTTTGATTCATAAATCAGAACATTCCGAAATGCATGTAAATACTATTATTGAGTCTCGGAATGCATCATTCTTTGAACATGTATTTCCAAATAAGACTGGACAAGAGACTAGTAATAATAAGAGATCTTTTGATGCTATTACTAGTAATGATCAAGAACATGATCAAGAGCAAGAGTTAGAACAAAATGAGGTAGAAGAACCTAGGCGCAGTAAACGTTTTAGAACCTCAAAATCTTTTGGTCTAGATTTCCTAACATTTTTGTTAGAAAATGAGCCTTTAACTTTTAAAGAGGCTATGTCTTGTCCTGAAGCTCCTTTATGGAAAGAAGCTGTCAACAGTGAAATTGAATCCATCTTGCAAAATCACACTTGGGATTTGGTGGATTTGCCACCAGGCTGTAAACCTCTTGGGTACAAGTGGATTTTCAAAAGAAAATTGAAAGCGGATGGATCAATAGACAAATACAAGGCAAGACTTGTAGTCAAAGGTTTTAGACAGAAAGAAGGTCTAGATTACTTTGATACATACTCACCGGTTACTAGAATAACATCTATTAGAATGCTAATTGCCATTGCATCTCTATACAATCTAGAAATTCATCAAATGGATGTTAAAACCGCTTTCTTAAATGGTGAGTTAAATGAAGAAATTTACATGAAACAACCAGAAGGGTTTTCTGTTCTAGGAAAAGAAAAGAAAGTGTGTAAATTGGTTAAATCATTATATGGTTTAAAACAAGCGCCAAAGCAATGGCATAAGAAATTTGACAAGGCAATGATGTCAAATGAATTTAAAATTAATGAGTGTGACAAATGTGTTTGTATTAAAAACACAGATAAAGGTTATGTCATTGTATGTCTTTATGTATATGATATGCTTATCATTGGTAGTAATAATGACATGATTAAAACTACCAAGAAAATGTTGAATAAACATTTTGACATGAAAGACATGGGCATTGCTGATGTAATTCTTGGTATGAAAATTACCAAAACATCAGAAGTATATGCTTTGTCACAATCTCATTACATTGAGAAAATACTTGACAAATTCAGCAAAGATGATGATCATCTTCCTAGAACTCCTGTAGATGTTAATTTGTATCTTTCTAAGAATATACAGGAAAGTATTTCTCAATTAGAGTATGCCCAAATTATTGGAAGTTTAATGTACTTGATGAACTGCACTCGCCCAGATATAGCTTATGCAGTAAGTAAATTAAGTAGATATACGAGTAATCCGGGAGTAGAACACTGGAAAGCAATTATAAGGATTCTTAGATATCTCTGATTTACTCATAACATTGGGCTTAACTATACTAGATATCCAGCAGTACTTGAAGGATACTGTGATGCAAATTGGATATCGGATACAAGAGACTCAAAGTCCACTAGTGGGTATGTCTTTACTCTTGGTGGGCGGCTGTATCTTGGAAATCTTTCAAACAGACTTGCATTGCTAGGTTTACTATGGAATCAGAATTCATAGCCTTAGACAAAGCAGGGGAAGAGGCAGAATGGCTTCGCCATTTCCTTGAAGATATTCCAATTTGGCCAAAACTGGTGCCTGCTATATGCATACATTGCGATAGTCAATCAGCTATAGGTAGAGCACATAGTCATATGTATAACGGTAAGTCACGACACATTCGTCGTCAACATAACACCGTGAGACAACTACTCTCTAATGGAATTATTTCCATAGAATATGTTAAGTCTAAAGACAACATAGTGGATCCACTAATCAAAGGGTTAGCAAGAGAGTTAGTTGAGAATTCATCGAGGGGAATGGGACTTAAGCCTATTAAATAAGAGTTACCACAACGACAACCCAACCTAGTTGACTGGAGATCCCAAGATCTAGGTTCAAAGGGACAACCAAGTTGTGAATGACTCAGAAGGATCACTGGGGAGTCTAACTCCTACCCATTTCTTTGATGAAATAGTAATGTCTGCAGCGTTTTAGGTTAAGTAATACTTTTAATGATTCTTATATCTAGGTATACCTAGTGGAATATGGCAGGATACTTTTCGTAAGAATCACCTATGTTGGTGTGAACTGGGCCGGTTCTATGAAATTTGTGAAGGGCTACAATTCTCTAGAGCACCCATGAAAGACCAGGTTGTTCAGGGCCAAAATGAACACAATAGTGAAAACTAAACTGTGTCTGGGGATATACTGTGTGAGTTCTATTGTCTTGGTTTACACAAACGGCTGAACAGTTCAAAACATCATGTTCACTGATTAGCTAGTAAATCCGATAGTGTCTCACAAGGGAAGGTTCAAAGCCAAAAGCTACCTATCCTTTGCAGAATATTTCCAATTTCTGTACTCTCTGTATTTAGATCATGTTGTTGCATTTTCTCTCCATCAAATTCCATTCATATGGGGGATTGTTGGAAAAAATGGTTTAATATAGGCATATTTTTTAGCCCAAATTTGAGTGGGCCCCAAACGTCTTTTAGGGTGGGTCCGAAGAGGTGAAGTGTTCCTTGCCGCGTGGCAAGTCACACGGTGAAGACGGAACGTCAAAACCATTTATGAGTGAATGAGAAGTTGACGTCATTTTCGAGTCTAACATTAATTTTTATTTGAGAAAATTCATTTGAATTTTTTCAATAAAAAATTATTGTGGGAATTTAATTTAATTCTAAATTCAAATTTTGGATTTCTAAGTGGTTTCCTAAAGATTGTAATTGTGGGAATTTTATTTAATTCTAAATTCAAATTTTTAGTTCCTAAGTGGTTTCCTAAAAATTAATTAAACTATTTAAATAGTTTAATAAAGTTATTCCATTAAGTGAAAGGCTTTATTGAAATAACTATTCTAATAGTTTAATTATAAAAGTTCCAAGCAGTTTGATTAACTGTTACACCTACGGATCACTATTCAAATTGTTTGAAAGTGTGTTCAAACGGTCTCTACAACTTTTTGAATTCAAATTCCTAGGTTGTCCAAGTTTTGCACCTGTTCACTTTGGAAATAAACCTGTTCGGGTCAGATCCTTGTGCCTATATATATCAACTTTCCAACAGTGGTTTAGGATCGGAAAATCAGTCTAAGAAAATTCCTTTTGTTGTCCAAACTTTGATTTTTGGTGCATTATTCTTCATTTTAGTTTTAGTACAAATTTCAGAGAGTATTAGAACACAGGTTTGGTTCGCCGAACAAATTGTTTGGAGTACTACTTCAATTTGTGAAGATCATTGTATCTTGGGATATAGACGCCACTCAACCGTAAGTACCGCAGCGGGGCGAATCTGTCTTAAGGACAGAGTGTCACACACTCGACTTGGTCTTGAATTATTTATTCGGTTCAACGAAATAAATTCTGTAAGATTTATTTTATTTTGTTTGTTTATTTCAAGTTATTTTATTTTACACAGATGATTGTTCCAACAATAACAGGGTAACTCATAATTTTCTTGAGAATTCATGATGTACATTACAAACATTTGGGAGCAAAGCTTGATTTTTTAAATGAATGAAACTGGAAGATTGAAATAAGAACGGGATGACAGTGTATTTGAGCCAAGCCTAACCTATTCCCAAATTTGTGAACAATGAATTGGGACAAAACTTTAAATTTATTATTATTATTTTTTTAAATTCTGAAAAATAGTAAACTCAATATATTCAAGTGTAAATTACAAACACAGATTTATTAAAATACAAATTATCACTTCTAATTATGAAATTAACTTTCTAGTTGCTCAACAAATTACTCGTTTTATTAATAAAATCAATGCCAATAAAAAAAATTTTAAACTTCAATTTTACTATACTTTTTAAATACATTTAAATTAGACGTATCTATAAATGAAATTTTTTTCACATAAAATAGTAAAAATAATTATTAAATTAAAAAGTTTGTTTTAAAATAATCAAATATATAATTTTGAGACAATCAAATAAACTTTAAGTAATTGAAAAAAAATGTGGAAAAATGTGAAAGATTAAAAAAAACAAAGAAAGAATAAATTATACTTCTTTTCTCCAACTTTTATAATTTTACTTTGGCGGCCCATATTCACACTATTGTTTCAATATAGTCCTTCACTGAGTTGTAAAAATACAATCCCTCAAAGTCTCAGAGCACAAGAGAAAGTGGAAGAAGAGTGAGAAACCCATCCAGAGCGAGAGAGAACAGTTGCTATGAAATGCCAAAGCACATCCCAATTCGATTAGGGCAAAAATTAGATTAAAAAAAAAATCAAAATTCCAAAGAACATAAAATCAAATAAGCAAAAACAAAACAAATCCATGACAAAGAGAGAAAGAGACTCAAGTAGAATCTAGGTTTGTAATCCAACATTGATTCCACGAACATCAGATGCAATATCAATAGTCTCAGTCTTCATTTCTAGTTCGTCAATGCCACTTGCAGTTTTCCAAAGAGTCCAGATGGCATCCTTGAATTTGTCCTTGCGAACCAACTCCACATTTGTACCAGTTTTGATGAGGTTATTAAGCATTCCTTGAATCACCAGGAGACATGCCATATGGTCTAAAGGAGCTTCATAATATAAAAAGAAAAAAGAAAAAATAGATAAGAACATATACATATACATCAAATCAAGTCATATCAAATCAAAATAGACTACTTACTCCCCGTGTTCTTCATCGAGGCATCATCAGAGTCGTCATTATCTGTACCTCCTATTTTCGCAGCACCAAACACACATCCTCCTGCCGAGTCGAGGCATCATCAGAGTTGTCATTCTGAGGACATTGTGCCCATCTCGAAACTAGCCGAGGCCGAGAAGAGCACCTCTTCTGTCGAAAAACGTCCATTCGAGGCCCCACCGGCCAAAAAGCCGAGGTCTGACCACCAAGAAGGCAGCAACTGCTCCCGAAGCATGACCTCGGTGCCCAAGATCATGCTCGACGACAGACCTCTTACCGCCAGTGGCAGTGCTGCGAATCTTGAAGTCGACGCGACCTTATCCACGACAGTTCTTCTACTCGAAAACATGAACCGCATGGCTGAGTTGCATGAGTATGAGAACTTTTCTCTCATGATGCAACACTCGATTTTGGTCCAATACAGTCTCTAGTTGGTTACTCATGGCTTCCAAGAAAGATCCTATCATTGCTGCTGCATTGAATCTGTACAAAAATCAAATTGGAACTTTTGGTGTAAACTCTACAAACTCTATCTAATTCATGATTTTAAGAAAGATGCTTCGAACTCTTTCTCCTTCTCTCTCACATATATATATATATATACACACATTGCTATTATGTAGGTGAGTCTCTATTTGATAATATGACCAAGGTCATGTTTGAATATGAATAATGCTAGACAATACCAAAAAAAAAAAAAAAAAAAAATCTACCAAATGTTTTACTTGGTAGAAATTTTGACACACACACAAGGAATTTCTAGAGAGAGAAACTCTTGAATGATTTGGGCAAATGAGGCTACCCCATTTTTATAGGCTATCAAGAACATTTTAAAAATGTAAGGATGGAGAGGATTCTAGATCCTTCCTATATCTTTTTATATGTCTTACTTTAGAATATATAAGAATAGTATACACACTTCTAGAACTATGTACAATGTTCTATCAATCTCTTGATTGTTCTAGGAAATTCTAGAGCCTTTCATTAGCCTTAAATTTTGTGGCCTTTCCCTAGAAACTTTTGGCCAGACGTGACATTCATGTCACATGTGTTAGGAGTTTAACACCTGTTCAATCCCAAAACCCTATAGCTTTTGAAAACTATGAATCACAAAAAAAAAAAAAAAAAAAAAAAAAAAAAAATGACAAAACACATAGATATATGAGGTTCGACAATGTGCCCATGTCCTTAGGAGCCACACCAATTCACTTTATTGATTATAGAATTACAGACGCTCTTTCTCGCTTTTTCACTCTTTAAAAAACTACAGTAGGCTCTCTTTTTTCTCTAATCCTAAAATGTGTACAATACATTATATAGGGTACAACCTGTAAGGCCAAAACTGTCACAATCCAAACCCGCCTCTATAGGTTTAGCGTCGTAATCGATCAGTAATCCTGGGATTATCGAAGGCCTCTGAAACAGATTCATAAATTAAAGGAGCTAGTGGAAGCAGTTAGCAAAATACAAGGTCCATAGAGTTGTGCAGACTTATATGAGACAGAGAATTGAAAACTTTATATTTACATAACATATGACGTCATTCACTCGTCACCACAATTACAGATAAAGGTTGTCACATAAACTAATATTATAGGCCTGAAAAAAAAAAATCCAACATCTCTGCTAAAGGTTATCTGCATACCTAACAACACGAATGAACATGATTATATAAACAAATTCAACACACTGACATGGAGAACCTTTACATTGGAAGCAACCTAGTACGCTCGTTTAGATGCCATAGTATGAAGCATACTTCTAGATAAGAGAGAGAGGAGTATAGAGTGAGAGAGGGGGGTTTATATATAGATAGCAATATGGGGATGGTTAGAGAGAGAAAGAGACTGATTGGATTGTATATATAATGATATAAATATAATTCTAATTTGTTTTTTTTATTATAATTCAAAATTACGAAAAAAAATTCCTTTACCTTAAACCTTGAGGCACCAAAATAATTCCCTCTACCTTCGGCGACACTATCCATTGTCGCCAGTAATGCCTGTCAATTGAAATGTGAGGAGACAGTGAAATTTGGAACGCTGGAAGGAAGGGGAGCGGAGGTGAATGGGGGTTTTGTACATTTATATGTAGTGGAACAATTAATTATTGATAACATAAGAAAAACAGTCATAGTATTATTAACACATGTCTATTCAATATTTTAAAAGTTTTTAAACCCTAAAGTGTCCTTTCAAAGTTTTTAAAACTATTTTTCAAAAATGATATATTTTTCAAAATTATTGTATGATTATTCACATCATTTTAAATTTATAATAGCCTGTATATTTTTATATTGAAATTTATTCAAAAAATTATTTTTAGTTTTATGTTATTACTCAATATTATTTTTTGAGTCTTCTAGTATTTTTATTATATTTTTCTCAGATCAAATTACACTAAAACATAGCATTTTTGGTACCAAAACTTACTCTTTCCTTGTAATTCTCTTCTTTTTAAAAAAAAAAAAAAAATTATGCTCTAATGGGGGCATTACAGGAAAGGCCTACAGAGCATTCAAATTTGTAATAATACTACGTACTGACGTTGTATCTTTGCAAGGTCAAGGGGGAACAACCACTACTATTGATACTTCTTCTCCTGCATCTCTGCGCCGAGCGCAACCTATCGTATTTAGAGATCATATCTGATTTATTATGTGATGTGATCGGTCATTACGAGATTGGTAACATAAATGAAAAGTGTGACCCATTGATGTAATATAATTGTAACATATGAGATAATAAATCTAATTTAATATAATTACTGAAATATCAAATGTTTTGTAATTTATATATAGTAGAATGTTCTTTTAGTATATTGTATGGGGGCGAAATATCCTCTGCTTTCCGTACTCCTTATACTCCAAGCTTCACGTGACGGCGTCTAACCGGGCAACACAGTAACGGTGAGCTACCCAGCGGTGATGTGCCGGATAAACCCTCCGACGATCAAGTCAGACCTCTTGAGGAAGAAGAAGGCTACCAGAGAGAGAGTGTTTTCGATGGAGAGAATTAGCATACCTCTAACGTTCGTCTTCTTCCATATTTCTAGGCTGGCCATGCAGCCCCAAGATTATGCACGCACTACCTCTGATGTCCTTCCCTGGACAGGTGGCAGTGCTCGCCTCTTACCATCTTACGCGTGTAAAGGCTTAGTCCTCCCACCAGTACACACAGAACTGTCCAACGGTATTGAGGCGTGCGTGGAGCAGATATCCTCTCCCTTACGCCATTGGCCCAGGTGGCACCCTTAACCGGAGTACCATGACCGGCCTATCTCTTGTGGAGAATGGTCACCACGAGCACACAATGTGTCGCCGGCCTGTACCTAGGCAAAAAGGGGCAAAGGGCGATGCCCATGGCTGAGCTATACGTGACCGGTCCCTCCTGGCTGACCAGCCGTGTAACATGCTGGACTTCCTCCGTTCTACATTCTTGACCACGAGAAAGTCGCCTATCTCGGCTGATCGGTTAGGTGCATGCCGGCACTAATCGCGTCTCAAGTCTTGTCTGGGCTGCTCTTAGGTCAGTCAACAGACACTGCTGCGCGCCAGGCCGTGTCACAGCTCGGCTAGGCATTGGTTCGAGTCTGGTCGGTCGACCTCTCCGGCCGCGCAAGCGGAGGGGTCTGCTCGGCGCCGTGCGGTTCCTCACGATCGATGTTATCGTAGCTCGGCCGTACTACCGCGCAAATCTCCCCTTAATCCTATCCGAGCTATCGTGATCGGGATTACTTCTGCGACCGAGCCAATGGTGAGTTGCGCCCTTACCAAGCCGAGCATCATTAGGGAAATAGTTGGCGCCGAGCTATCCCATTTGGCCGGCCATCATGTCGGTAGTCTTGTCAAGGGTCGTACAGCCGTACTGACAGCTGCATTCTCAGTGCCACGTGGCTCCACGCCATTGGGTCGTGCAGCCAGCTGTTTTGCACGCGCAGAATTCAAACGGCACAGTCGTTTGGGTTCCTTTCCCCCCTCTTTTGTATTCCAACGAGGGGCCCAAACCCTTCACTCTCCATCTTCCTTCCTCAACCAAAAGCCCTAGCTCCCATACTCTCTGCGATTTCGCCCTTTCTACTGCTGCATCAGCTCTCTTTCCCCACGTCCGTTCTTGCCGTTGTACAAAGTGAACTTTGGCTGGTGGAATCCGGCAGGGAGCGGTGTGCTCTCGATCTCTGGGGACAATGGTGTGGCTGTAAGTCACGCCAGCTCTTTGTCCTCCAGCGCAGGGGCCAACACTTTGGGAGCTGGCATTGCCACTTACCGGCAAGTGATGGCTGGCCACCGGCGCAATGACGCCCTGATGTGCCTCATATTCCCAGCAAGCTTGGGAGAGCTGGGTTTGAAGTGGTTCGAAAGGCTCCCGGAGGGGAGTATTGAGGGGTGGCAGCAGCTAGCGGAAGCCTTCGTCGCCAGATTCAAAACCAACACTCGAACGCCGAAGGAAGTCGACCATCTCCTGGGCGTCAAGATGGAGTCTGGATGTTCATTGAAGGCATACAATGCGAAGTACTGGGAAACATACAACGAGATCCTCGACTGCCCTACAAATCTGGCGATGACTCAATACATGCGAGGTCTCCCAGTCGGACATAGGCTGCGAAATTCGCTCACGATGCGTCAGCCCACAACTATGGAGTCCTTGATGCAGCGGATCAATGAACACATCCGTGTGGAGGAGGATGCCACCACTGCGACCGAGAAGACTAATCCGGTCGCGGCGGACAGAAAGGTGGCAGGAAAAGTTCATTTGGTCGGGCAGGAGGATAACCGCCCAAACGACCGGTCAAAAGATCAACGCCGTGGACCAAACCGCGATGACTGAAACAAGGGTCGCAGAAACGACCGAGCTGACGCACCCCGCGACGCAGCGGAAGATGCCAAGCGGAAGCTGAGGACGCTGACAGGAATTACCACGGTCTTCAAAATTCCCATCTACCGCATTTTGAGCGAAATTCGAGGTGAGCCTTTTGTCCGTTGGCCGACCAAGTTAGGGACTGCGCAGCGAGGCTTCAATCCAAAATATCGCTGCACCTTTCATGAAGAGCGGGGGCACCGGACAGAGGACTGCTTGCCACTCAAACAGCACTTTGAAGAATTGGTAGCGTCGGGACATCTTGACCAATACATAGATGGGGGCGTCAAGGCCACGTCGACAGAACAAACCGAGCCTAACGGCATGGCCGCCCTAGAAGCGCCCCCGCAAGGCGTAATCAACGTCATCAACGGCATCATTGAACCAACAAGGGTCTGCGAGCTTAGAGGGATGATCAAGAAGGCCGAGCACATGAGGGAAGTGCTCTCTATCCAGCCCGCCGTAAAGAAAGGAAAGATCGAAGAAAGGGACATCCTCTCATTTTTAACCAAAGACTTGGAAAGGGTTCAGATGCCGCACAATGATGCCTTGGTGGTGACTCTTCGCGTCAAAGACTTCGATATCAAGAGAATCTTGATCGACCAGGGGACTTCGGTCGAAATTATGTATTATGACGCGTTCAAGCAAATGAAGTTGGAAGACAAGGACTTGGCCACTGCAACGTCTCCTTTGGTCGGCTTCAACTCTCAGCCGGAATGGCCAATCGGGAAGATTATTTTGCCGGTCAAAGCGGGATCGGTAGTAAAGCAAGTAGAGCTCTGGTTGCTCAAAGTTCCATCCACTTACAACTTGATCTTGGGCAGGGGTTAGCTGCACGCCATGCATGCAGTTGCCTCGACCTTCCACCAAGTTATGCGCTTTCCGGCATCGAGCGGGCAAATAGAGGAAGTTTGGGAAGACCAGGTGATGGCGAAACAATGCTTCGTTGTGGTAAATGGCAGCCGAGCAGCCAAAGGGTTTGTCCAAATGATTGAGGGACCCGAGGGTAAGGAGGTCCTTAAAGACGTGGGAAGGAAGGCCGAGGAAAAATCGGTCGAAGAGTTGGTGGAAGTGCGCATTGATGAAAACGACCCAACTAAGTTCTTCCTCTTGGGATCATCTTTGTCTAGCACCGAGCAGTCAGACTATGTCAACTTCTTGGTTTCCAACTTGGAGGCTTTTGCGTGGACGCCTTACGATATGCCCGGCGTCGACCCAAGCTTCATTTGCCACCAGTTGAATGTCTTCCCCAATGCGCGGCCAGTCATACAGAGGATGTGCCGCTCAGCCTTACACCATGCCGAAGTAGTGGCGGAGGAAGTAAAGAACCTTCTGGAAGCTGGGGCCATAGAGGAGGTGCAATACCCTCGGTGGATATCCAATACGGTAGTGGTCCCCAAGAAGAACGACAAGAGGCGAGTTTGCGTCGACTACAAGACTGTAAACCGAGCTTGCCCAAAGGATAGCTTTCCCCTCCCTCGAATTGACCAGCTGGTGGACTTAACCGCTGGCCATCAGAGGTTTAGCTTCCTGGACGCGTATCGCGGCTACCACCAGATAGCCATGTATAAGCCGGACAGGGAGATCATGTCGTTCACCACCCCCAGAGGCTTATATTGCTACAAGGTTATGCCGTTCGGACTAAAGAACGCCGGGGCAACCTTTCAGCGGATGGTAACAAAAATGTTCGCTCCTCTCTTGGGCCGCACAATGGAGGCCTACATCGACGATATGGTGGTGAAGAGTAAGGAGAAGTCTCAACACCTCGCCGACCTAGCAGAAATGTTTGCCATACTTAAGCGTCACAAGCTTCGCCTGAACGCCTCCAAGTGCGCCTTCGGAGTTGGCACTGGCAAGTTTCTAGGTTTTCTGGTCACCAACCGAGGAATTGAAGCCGACCCATCCCAAATCAAAGCAATACAAGAGCTGGAGTGCCCGAACTCCACGAAGGACGTGCAGCATCTTGCCGGGATAGCAGCCGTGCTGAACAGATTTATCAGCCGATCTTCGGATCGTTGCAGGCCCTTCTTTAAAACTTTGAAATCCAAGTTCTTCTGGGATGACGAATGTGACCACGCACTAGCAGACCTGAAAGCGTATCTCTCCTCAGCCCCTATTTTGGTCACACCTCAGCCGGGCGAAGAGTTGTACCTCTACTTGGCTGTATCACAACACGCGGTAAGTGCGGTTCTGGTCCGTGCTGAAGGCATTCAACACCTACCGATCTTCTATGTGAACAAGACTCTGCTTCCGGCCGAGACGAGATATCTGCCCTTGGAAAAATTGGCCTTGGCCCTGATGATGCCGTCAAGAAAGTTGGCGTACTATTTTCATGCCCACACAATAGTAGTATTAACCGAGTTTCCACTTAAGGTGCTCTTTGAGAAGGCCGACTTCACTGGGAGGATTCTGAAATGGGCCGTGGAACTGGGACAGTATGACATTAAGTTTCGCCCGTGCACCGCAATCAAAGCTCAAGCTCTTGCAGACTTTGTGGCGGAGTTTGCCCCCGGAACGCACCCAGTTTGCCCGGTTGACTTGGCGTGCGGACTTAGCACTGCCCATGGCTCCCGCAATAGAAGCAAGTGTTGATATGCAAGAGGCAGGGCAAACGGTGACCGAACCAGCGAAGGCGAGTGACTCTTTGGAGGGCGGAGTCAATCATGACAAGGAAAGAGACCAGAGTGAGCCAGCCAGAGACTTGGATTTGAGGAGTTCCCAAAATCCCTCTGATTGCTAGAAGCTGTTCATTGGTGAGATGTGGAAGCTCTGCGTCGATGGGGCGTTCAACAGATATGGGGCCAGGCTGGGAATTGTGCTGACTTCACCGGATGGGCTGATTATCGAGCAAGCAATTACGCTCGGCTTCCCAGCTTCCAACAACGAGGCCGAGTATGAGGCCCTACTTGCCGGACTAAGAAGCGCGTTGAGAATGAGAGCCACAGACCTTATGGTCTTCAGCGACTCCAAGCTGGTGGTCAATCAAGTCTCACGGGAGTATGAGGCCAGGGATGAAAGAATGGCCAAGTATCAGGCGGTGGTGCGTGCAGAAATCAAGAAGTTCGATGCCATACGAGTAGAGCAGATTAACCGCGAAGGAAACAACACGGCCGACGAATTGGCTGGGCTCGCTTCTACTCAGACGGCCTTCCCCAATCCCTTGATGATAGAATTCTTACCCCGGCCAAGTATTGAAGGACCGGAGACCACCGAGGTACTTTGCATCGACTTGAGTCCTTCCTGGATAGATCCCATCATCGCCTTCCTGAAAGATAGAGTTCTGCCGGAAGAAAAGAAGATGGCCAATAAGATCCGAGCCAAGTCAGAGCGGTTTTGGCTCTCCTTGTCCGGAGCCTTGTATAAGAAGTCTTTCACTGGGCCGTATCTGAAGTGTGTCCACCCCTCTAAGGTGGAAGCTTTTCTCTATGAGATCCATGAAGGCATCTGCGGCAGCCATACTGGGGGCAGATCTCTGGCGTACCGAGCAATTTCCCAAGGTTACTGGTGGCCGTGCATATAGACGGATGCACAAAAATACGTTCGCCGGTGTGAAAAATGTCAGAAATTCGCTCACCATATCCACCAGCCAGCAAGAGAATTGCCCCCCCCTCACAAGTCCTTGGCCGTTCGCTGCTTTGAGGGTTGGATATTGTTGGGCCACTCCCAGCTGCAACGGGCAATCGCAAGTTTTTCATCGCTGCGACCGACTACTTCACCAAGTGGGTCGAGGCCGAGCCACTAGCGACCATAAAGGAAAAGGATGTGAAGAAATTTGTCTGGCAAAATGTAATCACTCGCTTCGGTATACCCAAGGCCCTCATCTCGGATAATGGCACTCAATTCAACGGGAAACTCTTTCGCGGATTTTGCGAAGAGTTGAAGATTGAGTTCTACAATTCAACACCGGCTTATCCTCAGTCAAATGGTCAAGCAGAGGCCTCAAACAAGACCATTCTGGACGGGCTGAAGAAGCGGCTTGAGAAAGCCAATGGGAAGTGGACTGAAGAACTCCCTAATGTGCTCTGGGCATACCGCACTACGCCAAGGCGATCGACCGGAGAGACACCATTTGCTTTGGCCTATGGCATGGAGGCCGTCATCCCATTAGAAATTGGCATGCCAACCCTCCGGTCAGAAAGTTTCCAGCCAGATTTGAACAATGAAGCCGTGGCATTGGAATTAGACTTTGCTGAAGAAAGGAGAGAGAACGTGCTGATCCACATAGCGGCCTATCAGCAAAAACTCTCCAAAAAATACAACAAGGCAGTGCACCCCAGGTTATTCAAGATTGGGGACTGGGTCTTAAGGAAGGTGCTTGGCAACACGGTGGTCCCTGGCGAAGGAAAGCTCGGTGCAAACTGGGAAGGCCCATACAAAGTGATCGGTCTTGCTGGCAAAGGGCATACCATTTGGAAGATTTAGATGGCAAGGCCGTCCCCAGACCGTGGAATGCAGCCAACCTTAAGGTCTCTTACTTCTAAGATGTAATTTGCTTATGTTGATTAGCTTCTCTAGACCTTTAGCCTTTGGGCACTTGATGTAAAAGATAGCAATGCTTTTGTAATAAAAAATAGCATTCTTGTTGTTTGGTATTGCATCTTTGTACAATGACATTGCAAGGATACAAGGCAATTATGGATGCCAGGGGTAAGGAGACCGACCTGAATGGGACCGGACTGATTCCCTCTCGCCGGAATGGAAGCAGACCCGCACAAACAGTCTGCGTATGGAACAATTCGCATTAGGACCGAACTGGTTTCGCTCGCCTAGTTGAAATGTTGGCGTCATGACCAACCTAACTAAAACATTGGTGTTTTGCCCAATGTAGGGGCCGAGCTGATTTCGCTTGGCCCAGTTTGGTATATTGGTGTCTTGTCCGATATGGAAAACGAGCTGATTTTGCTCGGCGGAATTTGCAATGTTGGTGTTTTGCCCAACCGATGAGAAGCCGAGCTGACTTTGCTCGGCGGAAAGGAAATGTTGGCGGTTACCCAACTTAAAAGGCGAGCTGATTTTGCTCGGTCACATTTAAGTATTGGACTTCCATATGGTCTGCAAACCTGTCGAGGCCCGAGCAGATTCCGCTCATCCTATTTAAAATGTCTGTTCATTTGAAAGTTCAGGGAGCCGAACTACTAGTTCGATTAGAAGACGTTTAAGGCGATTTTAGCTCGGCGGATTGTGCGGCTCAGCCGGCCTGGAAGTTGTGATTCGTCAACGTTTGAATCAAGGAATCCATGCAAATGTCAACCGAACAGAAATAGAAGATGTACGAGCAAAAAGTTCGAACATTTCATTGATAAGTGAAAATTCAGTACAAAAGGGGGGGACATAGCCCGGTTACATTTTAAAAAAAAAAAAAAAAAAAAAGCAAGAAAATGGAAAAGGGAATCTTCAATCCAGGTCAAGGCTTTGTTCGGTTGCCCTCCACCGATCGCTCGAGCGGTTACAATTGTCTGCTTGGGTAGGTTTTCCTCGGTGTCATCGTCAGCTTCCTCCACCGTGACAACTTCCCGATCAATAACTTCTTCATTTTCGGCATCTTGAGATGCCGCAGGAGAAGTTTGCTCGGTTTGCTGCGCGGCGGCGGCTTCTTCCTCAGCCTCTTTCCTTGCCTCTGCAATAAGTCGGTTTTGTGCGACATTGGCATACACCTGCATGTAGACCGGGATATGCGCAGCAGGCGGGTTGATGAACATGTCAGAATCCTGACCAAGGCCAACTTTCTCCACGGCGGCTTTCCAGCTGCATTGGAAAAAAGATGTACTTGGTCGCCTGGACTTGACGCTCATAGGTCTCCTCCCCCTGAGCATATCCTCGGTCTTCTGCATCCTCAACCGCCTTGTCCTTCTCCACCTTGTGCGAATCACGCAGCTTGCGCAGCTCGGCGAGGTACCGGGCTTTGGTTGACTTCACAGCACGCTGCTTGTCAGCTTCAGCTCGGTCAACTTTCTGCCTCAGATTATCCCGTTCCGCCGCGATAGCATCCTGCGCCGCCTTCAGCTTTGATATCTCGGCCTTTTGGGCCTCGTTCTCGGCAATGGCCTCACGGAGACTCTGCCGCACTTTGATCATGCGATCGTGGGCAAGGTAGTTCTTTTGCGCGGCCTACAAACAAATGACAGATCGTTAGTATTCAAGAAACCGAGCAAAAGCCGAGCAATAATTTGAAGAAAAAGTGAACATCTTACCAGAACGATCGACTTTGCTGCCGAGCGAAGTACTTTCAGATCGGACAGCTCGTCATGCCTCTTCATGTCGGCTGGAAGGATTAGCCCCTTGGTCATGTTGAAACCAAGAGAATAATCCTTATCAGCGTAGATCGAGTCTTCGGCAGAAACTGGCCGGCCCTGGTATTTAAACTTGGGCGCCCAGACCGGGGGGGGTGGTTGGGCCCTTGCCCTTGGATTTGTCGGGCCTGTTGTTGCTCGGTTCTGGTCGCCTAGCTCGGTGGAGGCCAGCTCGGTGGAATCCTCGTCGACGAGGTTTTGTCTGGATTTCTCCTTCCTCGGCCTCTTCTTTGATCGGCCAACCGGTTGTTCGCTGGCAAGGGCCAGCACAGCTTCTTTTTGCCCGGCTGGGGTGGAGGATGTCCCCCCAGTTGCCTCTAGAGGTTGGGACTCACCTTCCTCCCCGGTTATCATGGACTTGATGGCCCTGATTTTCGCCATTTCTTGCTCGGCGGTAAGGGGAACTAGTCTGATTGGTGGCAAGTTTGGATCTGGGTCTGGAGAAGGCGCACGAAAGAAGTCGGTGACTTTGCTCTTGCGCGGTGCTTGGTAGTGATAGGTCTGTTCGAAACCGAGCAGCTTCGAAGCTTGCCTCTCCTCGGCAGGATGGCGCAGCAGGACTCTGATGGCCTCTTGTGTTGGCCTGGTGGTAGTCTGCTACTAGGTACTTATCTGCAGAAAGAAGACCAAGTGTTAGACCGGTGCAAGATAATAATAATGAAATGCAGAAAGAAGATAGTACGGTCAGCCCGGGCTACTTACCAGCACTGCCAAAATCTTTCCTAATATACCATCCCGGTATGGGTGCCTCGATATCTTCATAATGACCGGACACCCACAGGAAGTCGTCGTCATTCGTCTCCTTGTCCGGGTTGCCCTCAATGAGTTTTGCTTGGCCCTTCTTGACTTTGAGGTACCAGCAAAACCCACTTTTATTTCTACTTAGACTATACTGATGGAAAATTTCTGCGAGGCCGAGATTGAGACCGAGCCTTCGGTTCAGCTCGGCGACGCCATTTATTATCTTATACGTGTTGTTGGAGACTTGGGTCGGTGTCACGACCCAAACCCGGCCCTATGGGTTTAGCACCGTAACTGGCCAGTAATCCGAGATTACCGAAGGCCTACTGAACAGTAACACAGTTAAACAGAGTACAGGGCCCTGGCGGAAGCCAATACAGTAAGTAACTAATGTCCATTGAGCTGTGAAAATCTGTATGCCAAAAAACATTTTTCATGCATTCATACAGTTCAGAACAGTACAGTCTATACAATCATATATAATCATTCAGTACGGGGACCTAATCCCTCAGTAACAGTACAGTAAGACAGTAGACAGTCTATACAGTAGTACAAAAACAGTAAGGAGACCGGTAGGGGACACAAAAACACCCCAAGCCATAGCATGGCAACTCGGAACCTCGCAGTGAGGCACATAGGCTGGCTTGACAAAACTGGGGACCAACCCACGCTCCTAGCTCCGGTCTGGCTGCTGAGAACCTACATATATTTATAAACAGTGAGCTAAAGCCCAGTGAATAACATGATGCGTAAAGAGGTTATGAATGAATGTCCTTACAGTAATGAAATCAGTTCATTAAATAGTATTTCAGTCTTTCAGTATTTCAGTCAATCAGTCATATGTGGTACATCCATTAGCCTATAAACAGTAGGTCCAAAAGGACCGGGTCTTAATAGACCCAACAGTAATGATGGCCATCAATCAGTAAACAGTATGGTTCCATAAGGGAACCGACAGAGCTCTGTAATAGTAACAGTCAATGCTAAGGATGCCACAATACAGTTCAGAATACAGGACATACATTCATTCAGTAAACAATATCAGTTCAATAAACAATTCAGTTCAGTATTCAAAAAATAACAATTTTAAACATATCTTTACACAAACGTTACTCACAGAGTTCTGGCTAATAGCAGCTAGAGCGCGTCCCCGAGAGCCAACCCTAAACAGTTAACAAATAGAACACACACTAAGCTCACAGTCGGGAAGGATGATAATTAAATCCCTAAATTTGTTCGGTGTGGTTCTATGTCTAAATCCTCATTAAGATGCCTTAAACTAGGCCTAAGAATGCCTAGGATGGGATGAGGATGCAAAAATACAGTTGGAAGGCATTTTTCAAAAGTTGCTGAAAACAGGGGTCTCGCTCGAGCGAGGTTGCAAAATCAAAGTCTTCGCTCGAGCGAACAATCCTTCGCTCGAGCGGTTTGATGAAACAGTAAAAGTACTGGATGCTCGATTTTTACGCTCGAGCCACCAATCCTTCGCTCGAGCGTGGCTCAGAGGAAACGTTGGTCGCTTCGAGCGAGGAATCCTTCGCTCGAGCGAAGAAGCCAAATCTGGAATTTCCAGATTTGCCTCCCAAGCTCAAACCAAGCATTCTCAACTCAATTCTCGACCATCTTGGGTCCAAATTCTGGAAAATACATCCCAAAACAATGTATAACAAGTTTCAAAAGCCAATTTATGAATTCAAGCCCCAAAGGTGAGTCAATTAAATCTAAAATTCAAACCCATTTTCAAGAACACTTTCAAAACATGCAATGCATGAACTTTTAACCAAATTCAAGGTTTAAATCTTGCTCTAATGAGCTCAATAGTTGGAAAACAAAATGAGAACATGGACTTAAATATGATTATGAACATGCATGTCCAATTCTAGCATGAATTCAACACTTCAATCAACAATTCAACCATGCATGCAACAATTCAAGCATAAATCAACCTATTTGCACTAAATCATGGCTTGATTCTACAATGGAGCCTAGAACATGCAAGATGAAGCTCAAGGACAACAATAAGAAGATAAATTTCTTACCTAGAGTTTCAATTTCTAGGTGTGGAAGCTAAATTTGCAACCTATGTTCCAACTCCTCCAATTACTAAGCAATTTACAAGCAACAATGATATGAAATCAATTCCCCAAGTCTCTCTCTCTCTCTATAATTTCGGTGGAGCTCTCAATTTGGCTGAGGAAGAGGTTTGCTTCAAGTGTAATGAGGCTCCACTAATAATAAACAAAGGGGCCACTCACATGGCAATTTGGTAATTAAGTCAAACTTGATGATTAATTCGTTTAAATCTAATTTAATCATTCCTAATCACATTTTAGATAATTTCATCATAAAATCACATAAATTTATACCGATTACAAAACACGAAACGATTCCTAATTCGGCCGCCGATAAGGCCTTCAATTAAAAGTTTAAACATATGAATTCAAACAGATAGTCAATCAATCAAACAGATGCAATATGCAATTCAATAGATAAACCTATTCGATTTCAGTTTCGATTTCAATCGGTCCATTCAGTACTTCAGTTAATCCAATTATCAGTCATTATCAGTTCAGTTTAGCAGTAACTAGTAGCTAATTCAGTAGTTTATCGATAATCAGTACGAGGGTTGTTACAGTCGGGCAAAGCCTTGTCTGCCTCAAAAACTCGTAGATCAAGGGTTGGACCGGGAAACGGAGCCCTCCCTCTACTATTGATACGACGGTGAAGGGGCACCGATCTAGATCTCCCCAAGGAGTTTCCCCCTTTTTGGCAAGCTCCAAGACAACGTCGTCTGGGATGTTGTAATCCCTACGGAACTCGGCCTTCGCACCGGGCGAGCTAACCATAAAGCGGTACTTACCCATCTATCTCGGTTTTATTTAGTGTGTATCTCGGACAAAAATATTGTGTGTTTGCTCGGACTTTGAGCTCCACAAATTATGGTGCTGGACTGGCTTGGTCGGTCCTACTTGTTCTGCATTTTGAAAAATAATCCCAAGGGTTAGCACGGCATAGATTGCACGGCTCCTATTGGAAATAGCTCAGTGAAAGATTTTGGTGTTTTGACCAGCCCGCCTCATCTCGGTTCAACTACGTGTGTGCTTAAGCCCTCCTAGCTCGGTTATAGCTCGGTTCATTCCTATTTAAGGATCTAGTTGATCCTTCAGCCCGGTCAAGGTTCCAGGCAGAGTTTTTAGGGTTTTAGTTCGGTTCACTCCTATTTGCAAATCTGATGGAGTATTCAGCTCGGTTAGGGTTTGAAGCGGAGATCACAGTTTTAGCTCGGTGCATTCCTATTTACCGATCTAATGGAGCATTCAGCTCGGCTACAGCCTCTACGAGAAGCCCCAAACAGTTTTCTGCTCGGCCGAAGTGTCATTCATGGATCTAAATGAGCATGTAGCTCGGTCCCACCTAGATTCAAACTGTTCATCCCAGAAGTAGGACGAACTCGTTCGAACCCAGGAGAAACAAGGGGCACGAAAGCCCCATCCATTCCTACTGTTTTTATTTGCCCTAGGGTGTGCAAGATCTAGGCAAGGGAAAGCAACCCTAATGGTCCCAAACAAAAAACATGAAGAATTGGAAAATGGAAGTAGAAAGTGCAAGGGAAGAGATAGAGAACTCACCAAAGACGAATACGAAGTGAAATGGGCCTCGTGAGCTTGACTGCAACTGTAGAAATGACAGGAACGAGCGTAGGGAACGAGAGCTGATGCAACAGTAGAAATGGCGAAATCGCAGAGAGTATGGGAGCTAGGGCTTTTGGTTGAGGAAGGAAGATGGAGAGTGAAGGGTTTGGGCCCCTCGTTGGAATACAAAAGATGGGGGAAAGGAACCCAAACAGCTGTGCCGTTTGAATTCTGCGCGTGCAGAACAGCTGGCTGCACGACCCAATGGCGTGGAGCCACGTGGCACTGAGAATGCGGCTGTCAGTACGGCTGTACGACCCTTGACAAGACTACCGACATGATGGCCGGCCAAATGGGATAGCTCGGCGCCAGCTATTTCCCCAATGATGCTCGGCTTGGTAAGGGCGCAACTCACCGTTGGCTCGGTCGCAGAAGTAATCCCGATCACGATAGCTCGGATGGGATTAAGGGGCAATTGAGAGGGGAGATTTGCGCGGTAGTACGGCCGAGCTACGATAACGCCGATTGTGAGGAACCGCATGGCGCCGAGCAGACCCTTCCGCTTGTGCGGCCGGAGAGGTCGACCGACTAGACTCGAACCAATGCCTGGCCGAGCTGTGACGCGGCTTGGCGCGCAGCGGTGTCTGTTGACCGACCTAAGAGCAGCCCAGACAAGACTTGAGACGCGATTAGCGCCGGCATGCGCCTAACCGATCAGCCGAGATAGGTGACTTTCTCGTGGTCAAGAATGTAGAACGGAGGAGGTCCAGCGTGTTACACGGCCAGTCAGCCAGGAGGGACCGGTCACGCATAGCTCGGCCATGGGCATCGCCCTTTGCCCCTTTTTGCCTAGGTACAGGCCGGCTACACATTGTGTGCTCGTGGTGACCATTCTCCACAAGCGATAGGCCGGTCATGGTACTCCGGTTAAGGGTGCCACCTGGGCCAATGGCGTGAGGGAGAGGATATCTGCTCCACGCACGCTTCAATACTGTTGGACAGTTCTGTGTGTACTGGTGGGAGGACTAAGCCTTTACACGCGTAAGGTGGTGAGAGGCGAGCACTGCCACCTGTCCAGGGAAGGACAGCAGAGGTAGTGCACGCATAATCTTAGGGCTGCATGGCCAGCCTAGAAATATGGAAGAAGACGAATGTTAGAGGTATGCTAATTCTCTCCATCGAAAACGCTCTCTCTCTGGTAGCCTTCTTCTTCCTCAAGAGGTCTGACTTGATCGTCGGAGGGTTTATCCGGCACATCACCGCCGGGTAGCTCACTGTTATTGTGTTGCCAGGTTAGACGCCGTCATGTGAAGCTTGGAGTACAAGGAGTACGGAAAGCAGAGGATATTTCGCCCCCATACATATATATACACATATTTTTTTGAAATATTTCGAAGAATATTGAGTGGGAAGAAAGAAAAAATGTAGTTCTAAGAATGTTTTTTTCAGTATTTATATACATATTCAAAGAAAAATGTTTGAGACTCTAAAATTTCTATCAAGTAAAACACTTGGTAGAGTTGGTAGATTTTGTAAATTTTTTATATCCCTAGCATTACTCATATTTATATGGTTTCTTGTGTGTGCTTTTTGTATTCTGGAAGCTAGTGGAGCAGCAATGGTGTGTGAGCCATAGTAATGCTATACTGACATTGTATCTCTGCATATGTAAAAGAGGAACAACCACTACTATTGATACTTTTTCTCTCGTGTCTTTGCGCAGAGTGCCGCCTATCGTATGCATCTATCACGTGATTGCTTGCATCTCTTTTCTCGACATTTTTATTTTTATTTTTTAGTTTTTTTAAAAAAAAATTAAAGTTTTTTTGGAGGGGTTTTCAATAACTCTAGGAGTATTTGGATAGGAGGAATGATAATGGATTGGGTTTTTCGAATTTTGCATGTGACTTTTTACTTTTAAACTCAATTATTCTAGTTGAGGAATGTTAGGGGTCATGAAAAAAATATCATGAAATACATCATGAAAATTTTTCATTATTTGATTAGTGTGTGGTGTTTTATTGTACGTGTATTTCAAAGGTGAAGAATCTTTCATGATTATCTTTATAATATTTTTTTCATGATCCCTACCATTACTCATTTTAGTTATTTAATTTCATACTTTATTATAAACTTGGCAGTTTTGATCTCTTTATCATTATATTTTTCCTTACCTAATCAATCATCTTTCAAACCATTTATATTAAAATCAGGTTGACACAAATACAACTGGGTCAGAGAATTTTGTCATCTTTCTATTTAATGGAAACCAAAATTTGCATCAAGGGGTGTTGGTTTTGTTGGATTAGCCTATGAGTTTGGATTTTATGTCTAACATAGTCAATAATTTATTGATTAGAAAAGCGAGTGCCAAATTAATAGTTTAATAGAATTGATAGTTCCTTATACATGGAGTAACTAAATTTCACAAGAGTTGTGAGATAGATATGACCAAATTGAGCCTTCCAAATTAACTAGTTAAATAATAAAATTGACCTTAAAATATAAAACATTTCTTTTTTATTTTTCTAAACATGTTAGATTTTTATTTTAAACATGTATAAAATTAACCTCAGGATAATAGTTTTGTTTCCTTCTTTTTTGCGTTAAGAAAATAATAAAAAGAACCATACTCATAATATTTAACAAGAAAACAATATGTAATATCTCTCTTTTTCATTTTTTTAAACATGTGCAAATTAATTTCATGATATATAATAATGTTTTCTTATTATGTTTGTATTAGCAAAATCATAAATGGAAATAGACTTTTAACCCTTTATATTTTTATAACATTTGTAACTTTTTTGTATGCAATTTATTTATTATTGAGGAAATTTTTTTGAGAATTTATTTTCTACAGTTACTTATGGTACTTTAGTTATCATGGGTCTTTAGATAAAAAAAAACAATGTATGATATATATATATATATATAAATACTTGTGAAGATGAAATATATATATTTTATGAAGAAATTTGAATCAAGTGTATAATTTAAAAATAATTACACATCAATTAATATATGATAATTTTGTGTTGCAACTGGCTGATAATTTTTTCAATATTTTTTGAGTTTTAAAGAAAAACAAGTTTGAAGCATGAAAACTTTAATAATTGAGAGTTTAGAAGGATGATTTTAATTGCTTTATGCATTTGGTAGCCTACATAGCCGTGTGATTATATTGAACTTTTCTCAAATTTTAATTTTAATTTGAGAGAATTTAACAAACTCATTTCAATCATCTAAACTCTCTACGCTCCATTTGTTTTAGTTCATATTTTTTGGTATTTGGTATAATAGAAAATGAAAGTCCATAACAAAAATATTTTTTATAGTCAACAGAAAACAAGTCTATATGAATAGAAAATATTTTTTAATCTTAAAAGGTGGAAATTTTTTTTCTGAACTAAAGTGTTACTAATGTAACCACATTATCACCACCACTCTCATCTCTACTACGACGGCCACCAGCATGATGATAAAGTGTAACGCCTTCAAAATAATACAAATAACCCAACTCATAATAGAAATGAATATAACATAATTGATACACTTTCATATATCAGAGTTCGTATTACAAAAGGAATTACATGCATTATACATTCATAAACATTCATTCTGAATCTACGGCATGTAATACAAGTTAATAACAACCAAAATAAATGCCCTACGGCCGTATATCTTTCCAAGTTATCACTTGGTTATAACAAAAGAGAGTCATAAGCTCTATACATATAAAGCCCTCGGCTTGAATAAACATTTAAATACAAAAAATAATATAAAACAGAGCCTTTAGCTCCAGAGTCCTCCCAAGCTCTGTCCTTGGAGGAAGCATATCACCTGTACTTGAAAATGGTTTCCCAAATAGGGTGAGCTAAAACCCAATAGAGATATATTAACACAATATATGAGGTTTAACTAAGATATGAGTGTTAGATGAATGTTCGTTATACATAACCAATTCACATTCTTTCCATGATTATTCAATATTGATATTTACATTTCAATCCATTTCCATTCATTCATTTCAAATCAATTCATGAATATAGTTCCTTGTTATCTAAATAACCCCAAATGAGGCTACATGTAGCGATTCCGGTTTGACTCGACCTTTGTTATATTCCGGACTCAGGCTCCGTGGTTTAATATTGTTATCCATGTCTTGTTCTCCCTCATATGTCTTTGAATTTGAGTGTTGGAGTGTTTTGGGCTTGTTTGAAACAGGTTGGTTGCTAGTTGGTCTAGAATGTTGTTGCCCAGATTTTGGCTTCTTCGCTTGAGTGAGGTTTCTTATTGTGTCTGGTCACTCGAGTGACAACTTCTTTGCTCGAGTGAGGGTCGCGTATATCAGTTCGCAGCAGAGTAGTTTTACATCACTTTTTGATCTTCTTTTCACTCAAAACCCTGAATCGGCACACTCTCTCTCTAATATATTCTCCTTTTCTCTACAAATACACCTAGATTTAAGCATCTCTCAACCCTAGTCCCTTTGTTAAAAAGTGGAGCATCTTGTGGGCCTCTATTTGATCTGAGAAAAAACAAGTTTGGGCATTTTTGAAGTTCTTCCTCTTCTTCTTTGCGGTCGAGCGAGGTTTCTTGTTGTGTCTCGTCGCTCGAGCGACAACTCCTTCGCTCGAGCGAGGTTTGAGTATATCAGTTCGCAGCAGAGCAGTTTTATATCACTTTTTGATTTCATTTCTTCTCAACCCTAATTCGGAACTCTCTCCCTCTAAAATATTCTCTCTCTCTCTACAAATACACCTAGATTTAGGGATCTCTCAACCCTAGTCCCTTTGTTAAAAAGGTGGAGCATCCCGTGGGCTTCCTATTGATCTAAATAAAAATGAGTTTGGGCATCTTTGAAGTTCCTCCTCATCTCCTTTGGGTTTCTACACTTAAGGTAGGGATATTCTACACCTTAATATGGCTTTTAACATAGATATTTGTTGTTATGTATAGATGATGGGATTTGGGAGTGACTTTGGGTAAACGAGGGTTTGGGTTCAAATTAAAAGAGGGGTTCTTTTTCCATGTTGGGTTGCAAAATGAGTGTGGGGCTTTGAATATGAAGCCTCTTGCGCTAAAATGGTGAAATTTGGCTTTGGGGTTGATATTTGAAAAAGGGAAAAATTTGCCCTAATTTGGGTTGGATAATCATTTTGTATAAATAATGAAATTGATATGGGAAATGTGAAATTGGGAGGATATGTGAATCAATGGTGTAGTTGGATTTGTTAAGTCATTCACTTATGGAAATTTGATAAATTATCTGTTATATAGATTATATAATTGTTTAGAAATATCTATTTTGGACTATTGGTAGAGGATAGCTATGATTGTTGTAGAAATTGCATGAGGATTAAGTGAATTGAAATTAATCATATAAATTATGTCATTGAATATGACGGTTTGATTAAACCATTAGATATGTGTTATGGATAGTCATTCTATATGACAATGCCTTTAAATACATTATATATGTATCATTGTTTGGGAGGAGATAGGGGATGTACAACCGTTATTCAAACACTTCAATTTCTGCCATTTTACGGAATTCCCATCCGAGGGAATCGACACCCATAAATATAAGGTTTTGGGACTTTCACCCTGGACACTCCGGCCAACTTAATTTTAAATGGAGTCCATCCCCTATCTCCTCCCAAACAATGGAGTACATTCCCTATCTCCTACCAAACAATGATACATATACAATGTATTTAAAGGCATTGTCATATACAATGATTATCCGTAACACATATCCAATGGTTTAATCAAACCGTCATATTCAATGACATAATTTATATGATTAGTTTCAATTCACTTAATCCTTATGCAATTTCTACAACAATCATAGCTATCCTCCACCGATAGCCTGAAACAGATATTGCTAAATAGTTATATAATCTATATAATAGATAATTTATCAAATTTCCATAGGTGAGTAATTTAACAAATCCAACTACACCATTCATTCACATATCCTCCCAATTTCACATTTTCCATATCAATTTCATTATTTATACAAAATGATTATCCAACCCAAATTAGGGCAAATTTTCCCCTTTTTCAAATATCAACCCCAAGGCTAAATTTCACAATTTTAACGCGAGAGGCTTCATATTCAAAGCCCCATACTTATTTTGCAACCTAACATGGAAAAACCCCTCTTTTAATTTGAACCCAAACTCTAGTTTACCCAAATTCACTCCCAAATCCCATCTATACATAACAACAAATATTTAGGTTAAAAGCCATATTAAGGTGTAGAATATCCCTACCTTAAGTGTAAAAACCCAAAGGAGATGAGGAGGAACTTCAAAGATGCCCAAACTCGTTTTTATTCGGACCAATAAGAAGCCCACGGGATGCTCCACCTTTTTAACAAAGGGACTACAGTTGAGAGATCCCTAAATCTAGGTGCATTTGTAGAGAGAGAGAATATTTTAGAGGGAGAGAGTGCCGAATTAGGGTTTTGAGAAGAAAGGAAATCAAAAAGTGATATAAAACTGCTCTGTTGCGAACTGATATACGCGAACCTCACTCGAGCGAATGAGTTGTCGCTTGAGCGACCAGACACAACAAGAAACCTCACTTGACCACAAGAAGCGTTGCTCAAGCACAGAATACATACCGACAGGTATTTCATAGACGCACATCCTCGCTTGTGCGTAAGAAGTCTCGCTCGAGTGAAGAAATTCACCTTTCTAGAAAATTCTGCGTCTGGGAAAAATACTAAGAACTCTCAAAGCTCGCTCGAGCGCAAGAAACCTCACTCGAACCAAGAAGAAATTTCACAAGGCTCGTTCGAGGGCAAGAAGCCTCGCTCGAGCGAAGAAGCAAATTTCTGGACAACAACAACTTGAACAACTGGAAACTAACATGCTCCGAACATGCCCAAGGCATTCCAATACTCAAACCCAAAGACAAAAGAGGGAAAACAAGACATGGATAACAATATTAAACCACGAAACCCGGGTCCAGAATACAATGAAGGTTGGGTCAAAATTGGGATCGCTATAACCTTCCCCCCTTAAAGAATTTCGTCCCAGAAATTTTAGTACAAGTTTCAAAACCATGTTTTAGCCAATTTCCAAAATGATTACCATTCAACTCTCATCACCATGACCCACTTACCGGTCATTCAATCCCTTCACATGAGGACAAATTCACAACATATATATCTCAACATATATTACTAATATGCATCCTCCAAAATTTAATCAATTTTAATGCATATATCTCATATTTCCAAAACATATTCAATGTTTATGATAAATTTGCATTCCCAAACTTAAACAACATATACAATGTTCAAATTAAACTGTGTTTCCAAAACATATTCAACATATACAATGTCTTTATAATTCATGAACAAAACTAAAATCTCAACATATACTCAAACATCAACAAATAAATTCGAATATTTCTCCCGGACTTCCAATTCACGTTCCAAAGTTGCTTCCTCAACCCCGTGATGTTTCCATAATAGTTTGATCAAGGGGATTGTCTTGCCTCGCAAGACTTGGTCCCGCTTATCCAAGACTCTCGCCGGTCTCTCTTCATACGAGGCATCCTCGTCTACCTCTAAGTCGGTCCGATCCAATACATGCGATGGATCCGACTCATACTTTCGAAGCATGCTAATATGGAATACGTCATGCACTCCGGAAAGTTGTGACGACAACGCCAAACGGTAGGCAACCTCTCCAATTCGCTCAAGAATCTCAAAAGGGTGAATAAACCGAGGGGATAATTTCCCACTCTTCCCAAATCTCATCAAACCCTGCTTAGCTGTTATTTTTAGAAAGACGTGATCACCCACTTCAAAAGACAAAGGTCGCCTCCTATGGTCAGCATAACTTTTCTAGTGACTATGGGCTATAACCAACCTCTTACCGATAAATGCAACTTTCTTCGCCATTTCTCGAACCAATTATGGGCCCAACAAAGGTGCATCACCCATCTCGGCCCAACACACAGGTGATCTACACGGTCGGCCATATATGGCCTCAGATGGTGCCATGCCGATGCTCGATTGGAAACTATTATTATAGGCAAACTCCACCAAGGGCAGGTGCCTCTCCCACAACCCCCTGAAGTCAAGGACACAATCTCAAAGCATATCCTTTGGGATCTGAATAGTATGCTCAAACTATCCGTCAGTCTGAGGATGGTACGCAGTACTAAAAGTCAACCTAGTGCCTAAGGCACTCTGCAATCTCTGCCATAACTAAGCTATAAAATGCGGATCTCTATCCGAAACAATCGTCACAGAGGCCCCATGTAACCTCACTATGTCCCTAATATACAAGTCAGCAAGATAGTCTACCGAATCACTTACGCGCATAGGAATAAAATGCTCCAACTTGGTCAACCGTTCAACTACCACTCAAATGGCATCAATACCTTGTTGAGTCCTCGGAAGGCCCACAACAAAATCCATCGTGACATGCTCCCACTTCCACTCAGCTATAGGCAAGGGTTGCAACAAACCCGCTGGCCTCTGATGCTCGGCCTTCACTTGCTGACAAGTAAGGCATTTCGATACAAACACGGCCATATCTTTTTTCATACCTCTACACTAAAACTGACGACTCAGGTCGTGACACATCTTTGTGCCTCCCGGATGCACCACAAGACGTGAATGGTGAAACTCTCGGAGTACTTCCTCTCGTCAAGACTCTTGCACAAACAAGTGGTCATGGTATCTCACACTTAGGTCGGGATACACAGTTAAGCCCTTCTCTACCTTCCCGCTGAAGATCTTCTCCCAGAGGGATTCTATGTCAAGGTCACCCTTCTGCGCTTCTAGCACTCGATTCACAAGTGTAGGTTGTGCAACTTCTGAAAATAAGGCTGTAGATTCAACAGACTCGCCCAGATTCAAGTCAAACTCACCAATAGTACCCAACATCTCCCATTCCCGGACGGCAATACAAGCCACACTATTGATAGATTTCCTACTTAAGGCATCGGCCACAACATTGGCCTTCCCCGAATAGTAATGCAACTCGAAATCATAATCCTCTATGAACTCCATCAACATTCTCTGCCTCAAATTTAAGTCCTTTTGTGTGAATAAATACTTCAGACTCTTATAATCAGAAAAGACCTCAAATCTCTCACAATATAAATAGTGCCTCCAAATCTTCAAGGCAAAAATCACAGCTGCCAATTCTAAGTCATGAGTAGAGTAGTTCCTCTCGTGGGTTTTCAACTGTCGCGAGCCATAGGCTACTACTTTCCCCTCTTACACCAATACACAATCCAAACCTTCTCGTGAGGCATCACAATACACTGAATAGCCCAAACCCCTCTCCGAAATAATCAAGACTGGAGCGGTGGTAAGTCTAACCTTAAGCTCTTGAAATGACTTTTCACAAGTCTCACTCCATACAAATTTAACCCCTTTCCTCGTCAATCTAGTTAGAGGCGAAGCTAATATGGAGAAATCCTTCACAAACCGAACAAACCGACGGTATTACCCTGCTAACCCCAAGAAACTATGGATCTCGAAAGCATTCTTAGGCTGTGCCCAATCTTGCACTGCCTCTATTTTGGATGAATCTACAGTCATCCCTTCCTCGGATACCATATGGCCTAAGAACTTAACTTCCTTTAGCCAGAACTCACATTTCCCAAACTTAGCATACAGCTTATGGGCTTTAAGCAACTCAAGCACCACTCGCAAGTGTTCCTCGTGTTCCTCCTCAAAGGGTGAGTAAATCAAAATGTCGTCCACAAAGACGACCACAAAACGGTCTAAGAACTCTCGGAAGATTCGGTTCATCAAGTCTATAAATACAGCTGGTGCATTGGTTAGCCCAAAAGGTATCACAAGAAACTCATAGTGACCATACCATGTACGGAATGCCGTCTTCGGGATATCCTCCTCCCTTACCCTCAACTGATGGTAACCCGATCTCCGATCTATTTTAGAGAAACAACGAGACCCTTTCAACTGATCAAACAGGTCATCTATACGTGGCATTGGATACTTGTTCTTAATAGTTACCCGGTTCAACTTCCGGTAATCAATACAAAGTCGCAAGGCTCCACCTTTCTTTTTAGCAAAGAGGGCCGGTGCTCCCCAAGGTGAAGTATTAGGGAAAATAAAACCCTTGTTGAGTAATTCCTGGAGTTGAATCTTCAACTCACCCAACTCAGCAGGCGCAAATCGATATTGTGCCATAGAAATCGGTACCTTGCTAGGCACTAAATCAATAGAGAACTCGATCTCTCGGTGAGGTGGTAAACTAGTAAGATCCTCGGGAAAGACATCTGAATACTCACAAACCACTCTTGGCAACTCAAATCGAGCCTCATCACACGTACTACCCACAAAGCTAACAAGCATACAACTAAGTTCACTCCGCCCACGCGGATCATATACCGGTGATAAGACTCTATCCACGTGGTCCCCCAAGAAATAAAAGCAATCACTACTCGAGGTACATACAGTAACCCTCTGATGGTAACAATCTATAATAGCCCGATATGACGATAACCAGTCCATACCCAAAATAACATCAAAACTTGACATGTCAAGCAAAACAAATTCAAATGAAAGTCGATAACCGGCGACCTCTAGGTCATATCGCCGACACCCCTGTTTCAGAACAACCTCACCACTAATGGGTGACTCTACATAAATAGAAGATGCTAACTGTGCCAACTCCAATCCCAAAATTGATGTAAATGCAAAAGATATAAAGGAATGGGATGCACCCGTATCAATCAACACACTAGAACCTGAATTGCAAAATAAGAAGGTACCTCTCACAATAGATGGAGCCAGTACAAGATCTAGCGCGGGTACAAGATCTGACACAGTAACAGCATACACGCGCCCAGTTGGCCTTTGATCTACCTGGTCACCCCTCGGAGCGTTGGACTGCTACACCGACTGAGCCGAAGAGGCTCCTTGATTGGCCCTCGAGGCCTATGCTGACTGTACAGGCTGGTGACCGGGTTACACGCGCCCAGTTGGCCTTTGATCTACCTGTTCACCCCTCGGAGCATAAGACTGCTACACTGACTGAGCCGAAGAGGCTCCCTGATTGGCCCTTGAGGCCTGTGCTAACTGTGCAGGCTGGTGATTCTGTGTCTGCCTCAAACTAGAAGCACCAGGTGTGCCACCCAACGATGGGAAAAATTTCTTCAAGTGCCCCGTCTGCCCACACTAATAACAAGTGAGCGGCTGGTCTCTACCCGGAATTTGGCCCTGAGAGCGAGCCGAAGATGAAGTTGTTCGCTGCCCTTCTTCCCTCTATGGGCAAGCTGGAGACTTGTGGCCCAACTGACCACATTTGAAACAAGTGATGTCTCCCTGACCACCTCTCCTAAAACTCGAACTCGGCACTGGAAAGGTAGACCTCGAATGTGCTCCCTAGGATTGCTAGGGATTAGAACCCCTCTGCCTTTTACTGTCCCCCTGGCCATCCTGACTCTTCCTAGAACCCCTTATCCTCTCCTTCTCTGCATGCATGATAGTTTCAAGATGGGTTGCAGCCTTCACAAGGCGCCCATAGTCCCTAATCATAGATCCGACTACTCTAAACATGAGCCCGGTCCGCAATTTCTTCTTGAACTCCAAACACTGGTGCTCCTCTGTCGCCACTAACTCTGGTGCAAACCTCGACAAACTAGTGAACGTGGCCTCAAACTCAGCCACTGGCATGTTCAACTACTTGAGCTAAGAAAACTGATCCCTCAACTTCTCTCTTACTGTAGCAGCTAAGTACTTGTCTTGGAAGGCATTAACAAAGGCCTGCTAAGTCCCTTTAATGTGCCCCCGCGCATACTTCCACCACTGACCCGCATCTCCCTTCAGCTGGAAGGACGCCAAGGTCACCCTCAAACCACCGTCTTCGATGCCGAGCATCTCAAGCGTCTTCATTATCTGTTCTAGCCACTCATCAGCCTTCAGTGGCTCATTGGGATGACCTAAAAACTTGTCTGGATTTGACCGGAACAACTCTGTCTTCAAGAAAGATGGCCCTACTTTAGTTACTTGGACCTGAACTTGATTCTCAACCCTAAGAATGTCCATGGATTCCCTCAATGCTCTGATCATTTCGCGGGCTAAGGTGCCCATGGCCTGTTGACCAACTGGTTCAGCCACATTGGCCTGACCAACTTCTTCCTCATGCGCTGGAATCTCATTCGGTATAGGCATCTCATGCCTCCTAGGCCTACTACGCCTACCACTATGACCACGTCCTGACATCCTAATGAAGGTAACGAAAGACATTAGCACATTTACAAATATGCGAAGCTAATCCACTCACATCCTAATACGATGGACAACTGTAATTCACTCCACATAAGCACATAATCACATAAACACATACGAATTTCCTTCCTAAATAGTGACTATCCCGCGGCGTTGTTAGAGTTCCAATTAGAAACAACAATGATCAAGTGCTTTTCTAATAGAACTTTCAAAAACCCGTAGACCCAATGAACATCTTAGGAACTAAATCCCATAACCACACAATCACATAAGTATGTTATCATATAAGCATATAACATCCATACTTAAGTCTCTAACAAGCGAGACAAACCCACTGTGGTACTAACCATTTCCCATGTATCCAAAGTATTCAAACCCGGTATGCTCTGATGCCAAGTTGTAACGCCCTCAAAATAATTCAAATAACCCAACTCATAATAGAAATGAATAAAACATAATTGATACACTTTCATATATCAGAGTTTGTATTACAAAAGGAATTACATGCATTATACATTCATAAATGTTCATCTTGAATCTACAGCATGTAATACAAGTTAATAACAATTAAAATAAATGCCCTACGGGTGTACACTTTTCCAAGTTGTTACTTGGTTACAACAAAAGAGAGTCATAGGCTCTGTACATGTAAAGCCCTCAGCTTGAATAAACATTTAAATAAAAATAATAATACAAAATAGAGCCTTCAGCTCCTGAGTCCTCCAAAGCTATGCCCTTGGAGGAAGCATATCACCTGTCATGACTCGAACCCGCCCCAATGGGTTAAGGACGTAACCGGCAAGTAATCCCGAGATTACCTACGGCCTCAAACCAAAATAGACATAACTCAACAGCGTAAAGGAGCCAAACGGAAGCAAAAATTTACAATCTTTGTTCATAGAGCTATGCTTATATGCACTTCAAGACAAACCACACATGTACGCGTTAATAACCCACATCATAAGTACAGTTCCATAAAAATTCATTACAGACAGGATCATCCAAAACGAGTCAACCCATAACAGACTATGTACAGACATACACAAAGTCCTTGCCAACAAGACAAAACATAAGTACATAATAAAAGGGCAAGGATGGTCTCATGCGTGAGACACAAGGTTGACTCTCCAAAACTCATGTTGTTCCACGTGAACTTCACTGGGGTTGGGTTTGTACTTCTCTTGGCTCACCTACAAACCCATGAATGAGTGTGAGCGATAGCCCAGTGAATAATATTAAATACATAATTTACATAACAATGTACAACAACATGTTCTAAACGGCCTTGGGCCCATTCCATAATTCTATTAACAGATATATATATATATATATATATTTATATAACTATACGAAACTCCAAATCGAGTGACTATAGTTCCAAACATTCTGGCCTTTGGCCCATTTAGATTTTCATTCATGTCAAAACGGCCTTCGGCCCATTTAATCATGTCAAAACGGCCTTCGGCCCACTCATTTATGTCAAAACGGCCTTCGGCCCATTTATTCATGTCAAAACGGCCTTCGGCCCACTCATTTATGTCAAAACGGCCTTTGGCCCACTGATTCATGTCAAAACGACCTTTGGTCCATTCGTTTCTATCAAAACGACCTTTGGTCCATTCATATTTATCGAAACGACCTTCGGTCCATTCATGTTTATCAAAACAACCTTTGGTCCATTCATGGTTATCAAAACGACCTTTGGTCCATTCATTTATTCGCGTCTAACTTTTGCCCACAATCCCAATTAGTAAATCATAAAGCTTATAAGGGAATAAACAATTGGACATTTACAAGCTTTCAAACATTGATATTACTCACAATGATCGGCTTGTGGATTCGCCCTGGAGCTTGACCCTACATATTTCATGAACACAAAAGGGTCATTAACAGTTCAATCCGTCCTTCAATTCACATATTCCTCTTTAGGCTTTATTCTTATCTCATTAACTCATGTACAATGCTTCACACATGCCTAAGAGTGCTTGCAAGTGAAAGAGAATGGAAACGAATCACAGAATGCGAAAACAAAATTCCAGAAAACAAGGTCCCCGCTCGAGCGTGGAATACCCCGTTCGAGTGGACCCTTAAGGCCTACAAAAGTACTGGTTGCATGAAAAATGCGCTCGAGCGTGGAATAGAGCGCTCAAGCAGAAGGCCTGGCTACAAAACTCCTCACTCGATTGTGAGATATCCCGCTCGAGCGGACATCTAACTCTGCAAAAAGTGCTGGAAGCACGATTTTCCCGCTCGAGCGGCACTTCCCCCACTCGAGCAAATGTCGAAAATCTGGAAATTTCCAGGTTGTGTTCTTGAGTCCCAATTCGATTTCCCAGCTACAATTCTTGCGTGCAATGGCTCAAATCTCATGTATAATCATGCTAACATGGTATAGACCCCAAATTACAACTCAATGAGGCTCAATTTCACAAATAAGTCACATGCATGCCCCAATCTCACATTAAACTTATTAACAATATACACACTCAAGCATTCAAGCTCATATCTTCTCAAATTGTACATGCATGTGATGATTTAGCCACATTTTCAACTTAGATAACACCAATGGTGATCAACACATGAGTTTCAACTAAAACTCTACATGAATCATGTATTTTAAGCTTGTACATGCTATTTCAACACAAATTCATACATACATGCATATACCAAGCTTTAATTCCAACAAGGCCAACTTAACTCATGCTCTTGATCACCAAATTAGCTTGGACACACCAAATTACAAACTATAATCTAAGAATTACTCACCTAGAGGCTTTAATCTTCTAAGCTCAAGTCAATTCTTGAGCTAAATCTTTAGGATTTCCAAGCTTCAAACCAAATTGCACAACTCTCCCCATTTTTCTCACTATGGCCGGCACCTCTCTCACTCTCTCTATTGTATCCTCAGATTTTTGAGTCCAAATGAGTTAGGAGAGTGTAGTGTCTCCATATATCATGCCCCACTAACACATTATTCTAACATAAAATAATAGGGCACTTAATTTATCAATTTAATCAGTTTAAACTGACCAGAATCAATTTTCAATTAAACATCACCGTAGGTTCTAAAAATTACGCTAAACACGAAGGCGTAATCAATTTCGGGTTCTGTGGCCGATAAAGCCCTCAATTTAATTTCCAAAGCGACTTATTCAAACAGATACTCCTACGGTGAACAGATAGAGTTCCAAAATCACACATATCCACATAATGGCACGGAAAATCATATCAAAACATATAATCACATACGTATTAGGAACCAATTAACAAAATACAGAACAGGGGCATCACATCACCTGTACCTGAAAATGGTTTCCCAAGTAGGGTGAGCCAAAGCCTAGTAAAGATATACTAGTAAAGATATACTAACACAATATATGAGGTTTAACTAAGATATGAGTGTCAGATGAATGTTCAATATACATAACCAACTCACATTCTTTCCATGATCATTTAATATTGATATTTACATCTCAATCAATTTCTATTCATTCATTTCAAATCAATTCATAAATATAGTTCCTTGTTATCTAAACAACCCCAAATGAGGCTACAACTCATTGGTTCACAATTTAACAACAACCGTTATTCAAACACTTCAATATCTGCCATTTTACGGAATTCACATATAAGGGAATCGACACCCATAAATATAAGGTTCTGGGATTTTCACCCTAGACACTCCGGCTAACTTAATTTTAAATGGAGTCCATCCCCTATCTCCTTCCAAGCAATGAAGTACATCCTTTATCTCCTCCCAAACAATGATACATATATAATGTATTTAAAGGCATTGTCATATACAACGACTGTTACGACCCAAACCTACCTCTACGGATTTACCAAAGGCCTCTTAACAGAATAACATATAATTAGGGGTTGCGGAAACAAATAGCAAATATACATCATCCATTGAGCTGTGCAGACTTAAATGAGACGGAAAAATTTTAAACTTTTTATATGCATATTTACACATCACCCTTACGTCATCATATTTAAACAGATTAGACAAAAAGGAACTTAACCCTATTTACAAAATATGCAAAGACTTGTTTAACCAAACAAGAAAACAAAAATTGAACTTTATGCACTTAACCATAATCACTAGACATATCCAAAACCTCCACGGAAGGCACATAGGTTGGATGACAAAACAGAATCCAGGCAGAAGCTCTAGGCCTGGTCACGTGTCTGATCACCTACATACGGAAATAATACAGTGAGCTAAAACCCAGTGAATAAAAACAGAGTTTTGTACGTGATCAGATGTCAAAACAGAAACATATACGTATTCAAAGTTCGTACATTTCACATTATAGTATGTGGCACATCCATTAGCGTTAACAAATCCGATGACCCATGAAGGGACGGCCGTAAAGGCATTCCGATGACCCATAAAGGGACCTGATGACTCATGTGCATAGAGACGTTTTTGATGACCCACAGGGACGGCCATAAAGGCATTCCGATGACCCATAAAGGGACGGCCGTAAAGGCATTCCGATGACCCATAAAGGGACGCAAAATATCACATAATGCTATGGATGCCACGTGTACATTTCAAAAACTTGGACGATCATTCATTCACACAAAATATAGCATTTCAGAAAAACTAATCATGTCGTATCATCAAAAAATAATCAAAGTCTAACATAACTTTACAGAACCCTACATAATTCATAACACATTGGGTCATATTACAATTCATTCCGTTCTTTAACTTGTTAAACATTCTTAGGCTCCTTGCATGTTCTTTAATTCATTTACAATGTTTAAGGCATGCCTAAGAGTGCTTTGAAATGAAAGAGAACGGAAAACGAAACATAAAACATCTTTTCAAAATTTCTGAAATAGGGTCCTCTGCTCGAGCGTAGCTTCGGCCGCTCAAGTGGACCCCTTTGGTCTGCTAAAGTACTGGTTGCTTACAAATTATGCTCGAGCGAGACTTTTGACGCTCGAGCGAGGAGTGTAGTAAAATAGGGTACGCTCGAGCAAGATTCTCCACGCTCGAGCGGACAGGTCAAATTCTGGGTTTTTCCAGATTATGTTTGAGCTTCAAAACTTGGTTCCAACCAATGTAATTAATATCAATAGACTCATATTTCCACCATATAACTTTTAACATGAACATAAGGGCCAATTTTACAAGATTTGAATCTCAAATTTACATAAATCCATCTCATAAACTCGAATATCAAACTCACTTCATAACTTCAAAGCCCATGCAAATTAATTTCCATATCATTTTGAAATATACATGCATGTGAAATATAGGCTTCATTTTCAACTTAAATAGTACAATTGATGATCAACTTCATGAAATTCAACATTATCGTGCTTGCGTGTGCCAAATAACCTTCAATTCATTATAAAATGCATGTTTGTAATCAACTATGCAAACTCATGAGAATCCCTTATATGCATGTACATACAAACTTCAAATTCATCAAATTCAACTCAATTCATGTTCTTCAAATCAAGCCCAATTCCAAGCTCACAAATTCTAAAACTTGAATTGAGCTTTCAAAATAATTTCAAGACTTGGGTTCATACATGGCTTATTTAAAAATATACAACTCTTAAATAATCAAGAAAATATGATCAATTTTAAATCATTTACATCAAAACTCCTTTAATTTAAAAATTGAAACTCATTTGTTCATAAATTCATAATTTTCCAAAGCTTAGTTCTTATTTCATCAAAACATGAAATCAATTCCAAGAAATCTATGATGCATGTAAATTTACAATATCCATAATAAAGGTTCAATTGTTAATTTTTAACATAATTTTCAAATGCTTCCAAAATCCAATTAAACTTGTATATATATAATTCAACCTCTCAATTTCATGATTCTACTTTCAATTTGGGCAAAATCATTAATTATCATCATGAATCAACTTAGGGTTTTCAAGAAAAATCAAGACTTTCAAGAAAAATTAAAACTTCTCACACCACTTCTTTTTATTCCAATTTTCCTATTGATTATACACCCAAGGTTCATAATCCATAATCTTAACCCAACAATTGAATCCCAACACTTCAAACCCTAAACCTCTAATTTCCATGATATAACACTATATGCTCAAAAATGTAGATTTTGCATTTATATAATCAAAATACCACAAATCTATCTATTAATTCAAGTATTGAAGAAGAACTAGGACCCCTACCTAAAAAATCAAGCAAAAGAGCAAAGCGTTGAGAAAAATTCTGAGCAAATCCGAATTCCAATCTGTAGAAAAGTAAGATCTTCACCCTTCTTCACTTTTTGGTATGGGGTCTTGGCCAAAACTTTGGGGAATGTAAGGTATTTGGGCCAAAATCTCTAGGGTTTTCGGACTAAGGGTGAGAGGGATGAAGAGAGAAGATGAAAGTGTGAAGAATGATCTAGAAAAGTGCCTTCAAACTTGCTGAATTCACGCAGTCCGCTCGAGCGTTGCTTTCCACGTTCAAGCGTACCTGCTTCCAGCACAGATATGAAAACTTCAAACGGCTATAATCCTCTCATTCGGACTCCGTTCTAGGTCGTTCTTGGGTCCAAATCGAAGCCCCGAAAACAAGCTTTCCAATAGTTCTAGCCTCATATCCAAATTCAAAGTGTGGAAAAAGAAAAAGACAAAATAGTAACGGCTGTTCGTAAGAAAAATTATCCGAATTAAATTCTTGGTTCACTCCTACTTTACCATTATGTTACCACTTCGATCAATGTCCCAAAATAAAACAAGCAGGTTCCAAATATTAAATTGAACTTATTATCATCATCAATTTTTGTTTCATAAATCACCAAGGCCCTCAATTTCAAATCAAATCCAAAATCCTTGTCAATAAATTTCATATTCAAATTGGATACCTCGTAAATAGATTTAATTCATAATAATCATAATTTCTCAAACCTTATAACATAATTAACTTAATTAGCTCCCAAATGAGTCCGTATTTAATTGATTCAACTTGTTAATTTCACTTCCTTAAGCCATTGGGACCTTTAATTTCTAATTCCAAAATAAATCCTTATTAAAATCAAATACGAATCAAACTCCAAAATTCTCATAAATCCCAAATTACCTTAGAGTAACAACCAATTAGAATCCAAATCTCCTTAATTAATTAAACATAAAATCACATACATAATGAGGTTGGCTTAATCTCAGGTTTATGCTAATTAAGCTAAATTAATTCATTACGAATCGTAATTTTGCCAAATTTTACCATAGGCTCTAAAAATCCTGCTAAACACATATATGAAATCGGTTTTGATTTCTAGCGCCTCTAAGGCTATAAATTTTTAGTTCAAAGCCCCGATAGCAATAAATTTTCCTACACTCAACAGATATAAATTCATAATCACATAATAACTCACATAATTAAACATGCAAATCATATCAAATACATAATCACATGTGTAATTAAGTATATTACAGGTTGGGTTATCACAATGACTATCCATAACACATATCCAATGGTTTAATCAAACCATCATATTCAATGACATAATTTATATGATTAGTTTCAATTCACTTAATCATCATACAATTTCTACAACAATCATAGATATCCTCCACCAATAGCCCAAAACAAATATTTCTAAACAATTATATAATCTATATAACAGATAATTTATCAAATTTCCATAGGTGAGTGACTTAACAAATCCAACTACATCATTTATTTACATATCCTCCCAATTTCACATTTCCCATATCAATTTCATTATTTATACAAAATGATTATCCAACCCAAATTAGGGCAAACTTTTCCCTTTTTCAAATATCAACATCAAGGCCAAATTTCACCATTTTAACACAAGAGGCTTAATATTCAAAGCCCCATACTCATTTTACAACCCAACATGAAAAAACCCCTCTTTTAATTTGAACCCAAACCCTAGTTTACCCAAATTCACTCCCAAATCCCATCATCTATACATAACAATAAATATCTAGGTTAAAAGCCATATTAAGGCCTCGTTTGGCAAGTGTTCTTTTTAACCAAAAAGTCAAAAAATTACTAAAAAAATCAAAAAGTCAACAACCCACACCAAAAAGTCAAAGATTCCATTTTCTCTCTACTTTTTGCACATCTTTTCGTAAAAAGCCAAAAAGTCATCCCAAACATGCTAGTTTTTTTTACATCACATTTTAGCCAAAAAGCCAAAAAGTTACTAAAAAAGCTTGTTCCCAAACGAGGCCTAAGGTGTAGAATTGTAACAACCCTCGTCACTGTTTACTGATTACCTACTGATTACTGTTAAACTGAGACTGATTACGATTGGTAACTGAATGAATTGAAATACTGAACTGACTGACTGAAAACTAGAACTGAACTGATTGACTAAATCTGTTTAAATGCATAATCTATCTGTTTGACTGCCAAATTATCTGTTCTCGTCTTATGCATTAAACTGCAAATTGAAGGCCTTATCGGCGGCCAAATCTGAAATTAATTGATGTTCTGTGTTCATCATAATTAATGTGATTTTATGGCACATTTATCTGAAAATTTATTTAGTATGATTACATTGGATTAAAATAAGCTAATTAGAGGGATATGCTTATTTACATTAATGCCATTGTTAGTGGACCCTTTATTATAACATTTTTTAGCCTTATTACACTTCATTCAAACACTTCCTCAGCTCATTTTGAGAGCATAACCGAACTAGAGAGAGAGAGAGGAGATAGCTTGATTTTATGGTGAATTGGCTTAGAAAACTTGAAGAATGGAAGTGTAGATTGCTAAATTGAGCTTCTAGTCTTGTGATTGAGGATCTAAGGTAGAGTAATTACCTTCTTGTTTATGAATTGAATCACTCCTTGCATGGTTTAGAGGATTATTAAATATTAGAGCCAAGATATGGCTTATAATGTTGAATTGAAACTCATCTCTTGCATGCATGCTTGTATTGAGGAATTTAAAGTTGTTTTCATGGCAAATGTTACATGCATGCTCATATTTATGTTTAAGACCATGATTTCATTTTGTTCTTGAAGAAAAGAGCTCAGTTGAGCTAACATTTGAGGCTTTGAATTGATTGAATTCATGGATATTGCATGTTCTTCATGTTTATGAAAATTGTTTTGAAATGAGTTTAATTGAACTACTCTTGGGTTTTGATTTTATAAATTGAGCTTGGAATCATGTAATATTATGAGTTTACAAGAGTTTTCCAAAAATTCAGCCCAAGAGGATCGATTTTGATGCTTTGAAACTTGATTTTGAACTTGGAGTTCAAATTTGGAATTTCCAGATTTTGGTCGTCCGCTCGAGCGGGGGAAGTGCCGCTCGAGCGGGGAAATCGAGCTCCCAGCATCTCTCACTACTTTACAGTCTACTCGAGCGGAGTATTGTACGCTCGAGCGGAGGCTTGTGTCACACGCTCGAGCCGGGGAGTTGACGCTCGAGCGGGGACCTTTGTTGCATGTCCGCTTGAGCGGGGAAAACCTGCGCTCGAGCGGGGAACTGTTTTTTCTGAAAATTCTGAAACTGCTTTCTGAATGCATCTTTGCATCCTCATTCCATTCTTGGCATTCTTAGGCCTAGTTTAAGATATCTTAATGAGGATACAGATGTAGAACCACACCGAGGCAAATTAGGGATTAAGTTATTATCTCTCCCAACTGTATAGCTTAGTGTGTGTTCATTCTCTATACTGTGTAGGGTTGGCTTACCGAGGAGACGCTCTAGCTTACTGTAGCCCAGAACTCTGTGAGTAACAACTGTGTAAAGATATGTTCAAAAATGACTATCTTCTGAACTGTTTACTTATTGAACTGTTTACTGAACTGTCCACTGAACTGAACTGTTTACTGAACTAAACTGTTTACTGAATTAAACTGTTCTCTGAACTGTTTACTATTTACCGAATGAATGTATGTCCTATTTTCTGAACTGTACTATGGCATCCTTGGCACCTACTGTTTACTGTTACTGCTACCGTTTGACAAATCTTCGCCATCGACGGTCTGTGAACGGATGGCCTCACCGACGGTCTATGAACGGGTGGATTTGTCTAATCGAATCGGTTCCCAAGTTTGGGACCACTACTGTTTACTGTTATGATGGCCATTATGTATTTCTAATATGGAACAAAGTGATGTACAGAACTAAGTGCTACACTGTGAGCCATCTCTAGAGTCTATGGAACTAAGTGCTACAGTGTGAGCCACCTCTAGAGTCTGTGCGAGACACCTCTTGAATCCACAAGTACTGTACTGTTTTGTGAAATGGTACTGTTACTGTTACTGTACTGCTACTGGTGGCCATCATTTACTGTTTGGTCTGTTAAGACCCGGTCTTTCAAGACCTACTGTTTACTGTACTGTATGCCAATGGATGTACCACATATCACTGTTTTAACTGAATGACTGTTATGGCCTGAAATATGAGCCACAAACTGAATGACTGATAAACTGACTGAAATGACTGTTTTCAATACTGAAAGGACATTTATTCTTAACCCCTTTACGCATTGTATTATTCACTGGGCTTTAGCTCACTACTCATATATATGTAGGTATACAGGCACCAGACTGCAGCTAGGAGCGTCAGGCAAGCTTTAGTTCTGTCAAGCCAACTACTGTGCCTCACTGCGAGGTTCCGAGCCTATCAAGCTATGGCTTAGGGGCTTAGGGGTGTTTTATTTCCCCATCTGTCTCTGTACCTGTGTTGTATTGTATAGACTGTTAGCACTGTATTGTTCCGCTTACTGTACTAGTTAATAGGGATTAAGTCCCTGTACTGAATGATTGTAAATAATGTGCATACTGTTCTGTACTGAAAGTATAAATGTATGAAAAATCTTTTCGCATACAGACTGCCACAGCTCATTGGACATTGTTTATTTACTGTAATGGCTTCCGCCATACCCCTGTACTCTGTTTTACTGTATTACTGTCAAGCAAGCCTTTGGTAATCTCGGATTACTGGTCGGTTACGGTGCTAAACCCATAGGGGCGAGTTTGGGTCGTGACAAGAATATCCCCTACCTTAAGTGTAGAAACCCAAAGGAGATAAGGAGGAACTTCAAAGATGCCCAAACTCGTTTTTATTCGGCTCAATAGGAAGCCCGTGGGATGCTCCACCTTTTTAACAAAGGGACTAGGGTTGAGAGATCCCTAAATCTAAGTGTATTTGTAGAGAGAGAGAATATTTTAGAGAGAGAGTGCCGAATTAGGGATTGAGAAGAAAGGAAATCAAAAAGTGATATAAAACTGCTCTGCTGCGAACTGATATACGCGAACCTCGCTCGAGCAAAGGAGTTGTCGCTCGAGCGACCAGACACAACAAGAAACCTCGCTCGACCACAAGAAGCGTCGCTCGAGCGCAAAATATATTCCTTAAGGTATTTCACAGTCTTATACCCTCGCTCGAGCGCAAAAAGGCTCGCTTGAGCGAAGAACTTCACCTTCCTAGAAAATTCTGCATCTGGGAAAAATACTGAGAACTCTCAAAGCTCGCTCAAGCGCAAGAAACCTCACTTGAGCGAAGAAGCAAATTTCGCAAGGCTCGCTTGAACGTAAGAAGCCTCGCTCGAGCGAAGAAACAAATTTCTAGACAACAACAACTTGAACAACTAGCAACTAACCTGCTCCGAACATGCACAAGACATTCCAATACTCAAACCCAAAGACAAAAAAGGAAAAACAAGACATGGATAACAATATCAAACCACGAAACTCGGGTCCAAAATACAATGAAGGTCGGGTCAAAACTGGGATCGCTATATAAGGTGAATTAAAAATAGGTTTTGTTTCTCCTATCTGATTCGATTTATATTTACTAAATATATTTATATATAATCCGATTTGATACCCCTAAGGAGGGTGTGGGTGGACAAACCCACATAGTGATCATCTCTACTCATTCTTATACTTCTGAAGATACTAATATATTATTTGTGAAGCTACCAACTCAACCCCACTAGCACAATATTGTCCGCTTTAGCCTGAGCCTCACGGTTTTGTTCTTTTTTAGAAAAGGCCTCCTGCTAGTTAGGAGGAGTTAGTCAACTTATAAAGTCGATTTAGGACAAACCCATTTCGGGTTCACTAGCACAATATTGTTCGCTTTGGCCAGAGTATCACGGTTTTATTCTTCTTTAGAAAATGCCTTATGGCTCCAAACGCTAAGAGACTCACATCGCCAAGGGACTTACATCGGAAGGAGTTCTCACAGAGAGCGCCAAATAAAGCTGTCAACCCAACCCCACTAGCATATTGTCCTATTTGGCCGGAGTCTCATGGTTTTGTTTTTCTTTAGAAAATGCCTCATACTAATTGAAAGAAGTTAGTCAACTTATAAAGTAGGTTGTGGATGTCTCTCAGACCGATGTGGGACAAACTCATTTCAAGCTCCCACAATTTGGTATATACACATTAGAAAAAGTGTGGATAATATTAAACAATATTTGCATAAAGATGACTCACTCTAACCATAACTTTAGTACCGCTCGCCTAGAATCTTCAGTGATCCACGTCTCTCCATGAATGCCTGAAAGTATATAATCACTAAAGAATGTGAGCTAATTACATTCTTAATGAATGAACTGGTCCTATTAAAAAGAAACTAAGTAATAATACATAATGGACAATAATTATCTTTGTGGCACGTTGGTATGAACAACATACATTGTGTTGTTAGGAATTCGGATCTTCGGTCGCACGTTCCTATCGCACTCCCCTGTCACCCTCCAAAACGACGTCGTTTTGGAGGGTTTTTTTTTTTTTTTTTTTCTTTTCTTTTCTTTTCTTTTTCTTCTTTTTCTTCGGTTTGTGTTTCTTTTTGAAGAAAACCAGAGGAGACCAGAGGAGAGGGGAGGGGAGAGGAAGGAAGAAGAAGAGGGGAGAAGGAAGAGGACGGAACCCGCCACCATCACCACCGCAGAGGACGGACCCATCGAACTTCCACCGGCAACTCTCAACTTCCTCCTCCTCTCTCTTATCTCTCTCTCCTCTCTGATCTTCCCCCCCCTTTTTTTTACACAGCTTGGATTTTGGGTTTGAAATTTGTTCTTGGGTTTGAAATTTTGGGAAGATGAAGGAGGTGAGGCGACTGGAGCACAAACAGAGTCGGCGAGAGACGAAGAGAGAGGGAGACGATGATGGTGGATGCGGGATATTTTATGGTTTTGTTTTGAAATCTGAATTTTTTTTACTCAGATTTAGTTGAAATCAGATTTAGGGCAGGGGAAAAAATGTTTTCTGATTTGAAATTGGTTCCAGATCCGGCCGGAGTGGAGGATAGAGGAGAGGTGGTTTTCTTCAACTCCTCTTATCACATTGCTCTGTTTCAGGTGGGACTATGGAGGTGGCGCACTTGATCGCGCCAAGGGCAACAAAAGGAACTGGTAATATATTTACAAGAATTATGACAAACCCAATTGGATTTTGAGTTCAATTTGGGTCATTTTGAGTTCTGAGTTGGGTTTTTGTTTCAGGATTCTTGTTTGGGAAGATGGGTTTTGTGATTTTTACAGTTATGGTGAAGGGTAATTCTTTAATAGTTTTTACTGTGAAATGAAGCTGAGGAATTCTGAGAAAAGATTTGTAACCTGAATTCCAGAATGGAACTGAAATTGCCATGCCCTTGGTTGCTGTTCATGTGATAAAGAAATCAAGGAATCAAGAAAGGGAGAGATAGAAAGAGAGCTAGATTTTCTTCTGAAAAAGTATGGAATTCTCTTACTGGGTCAATTGACACATTCCATGAGGTGATGAAGCTAGAATCATTCTCAGATGGGTTATCTTTAAACACCCATTTGTGACTATTATCTGCTGCAACTTTCCCTACCATTCTGCAGACCCAGCTCTTTCGCATTCGTAAAAATCACAAGGTGGTTTTTCTTCAACTCTTCTTCTTCCTTCCTCTCTCTCTTCTTCCCCTCCCCTCCCCTCCCCTCTGGTTTTCTTCAAAAACCAAACACAAACCGAAGAGAAAGAAGAAAAAGAAAAGAAAAAAAAAAAAAACCCTCCAAAACGACGTCGTTTTGGAGGGTGACAGGGGAGTGCGATAGGAAAGTGCGACCGAAGATCCGGATTCGTGTTGTTAGAATCTTTGTATTTATTAGTACTGTGTTTGGTTTATTAATTTATGTAAGAATTTAAAAAGAGAAAAAAATGTGCAAAAAATAATTATATTTCATTTACATTTCATTTATAATTTTCTTTTGGGAGCTTTTTTGCTAAGTTCTCTTTCTAAAAGTTTTATTTCATCCAATACATATTCTTTTTGACTCCATTAGGTTCTATTTGAGATAAGAAAACCAAAACACCTTTAATTTCTCTTGCCCCCAATTAATGTTGATATTTAATGTTGATTGTCATTATGTTTTGGTAGTTCCCATGACTATTCATATTCCCTTCACTCCAAAAATACATCACTATTTAATGTTGATATATATTACGGACAAAAAATTAAATATGATTTTTTTATTGATTGTCATTATGTTTTGATAGTTTTCATGCATCCAAATATTGATTGTATGTGATGACGAGAATGTTCACATTAGATGACGTGAATATGAATGTTCACATCAAATGACGTGAATATGAATGTTCACATCAAATGACATGAATGTTCACATCAGATGACGTGTGATAACGGTGATGTTAAGGTTTACATCAGTATTGCATCAAATTATACAACCACAGCTCTTAACTTTTATTTGAATATAAACATGACTATACGTGATGACGTGAATGTTCATATTAGATGACATTAATGTAAATGTTCACATCAGATGATGTTAAAAATATATTCACATTATGTAATAATATAAAATAATAACATCAATGTTATTTAATTTATGTATGAAATTTCCTATGCCTTAGTCATTTCCCGTCTCTCTCCTCTCCCCAACATTAAATATCAATGTTGAATATAAGGGTATAAAAGTCTAAGAAAATAGTTTAAATCAAGAAAAATGATTATGGAATAAAATTATAAATACATGAGACTAAGTGGGTTAAAAAAAATTTTATGGACTTCTTGTGTTAGAACATTTCTAAATAAAATTTATCAATAAAAATCCCTGTTCTTTTCTCCTTCAAAATTCGTTATCAAATCTTTAAATCAAACACAACATAAATTTCTTGGGCCAATTTATCCATTTAATATCACGTCATAAGTTAGTACCCAACTTAACGGCCCAATCTTGTGGGCCTTGTAATAATCCTATGTTCGGCTTGGAAATTGTGCGGACTATTGGAGAGTAGTTCTTCTCTTGTCCTTGGTCACATTAGAGGGGTTCAATCTGGCCTAGTGTATATTTCACTTATGCACAAAATTAGAATGATCGATTAATTGTAATTTTTTTATTTTTTATTTTTATTTTTATTTTTGTCACATTTATTTTTTTTTTAAATTGACAATAAATTTATTTTAAAAAGGATTTTATTAATGTGTGCTCTAAGAACACATTAAAGATATTTGAAAAGATTTTACATTACTATAAAAGTGAGTACATTAAAAAAATATACAATAATTTTTAAGTTTTCTTAAGATGCGCCCTAAAAACACATAAGATATTTTTTAAATAGACCTTAATGATGAATTTAATATACAAGCCTTCCGTTCTTGAACCCAAACAAACAGGAGTTAAATGTTTTGTAATTCAAACAATAAAGGAGGCCAGTAAAATATGACAAAATTGTAGGACTAGATAAATTTTCTTCAAAAATCAAGGGTGATTACTATAATTTACGTACTAAATTTTAGTAATTTTATATATGATAATTACATCGTGCCCTTTTTAGTTTTATAATGTTCTCATTGTATCTCTTGAAGTAACTTTTCACCGGTTTGACCGTTAATATTTGTAATCTATTACTATATCCATCTATTTTCTATCCATTTAGGAGTTTTCTTAGGTGTGCAACCCACAAAAGGTATAAGTGGGTTGCACACTATGTGCCACTTACACAAAAAGTGTAAGTGTAAGGTGTAAGTGTAAGTGTAAGGTGTAAGTGTAAAGTGTAAATGTAAGGTGTAAGGTGTAAGTGAGTTGCACACCATGTGCCACTTACACAAAAGGTGTAAGGTGTAAGGTATAAAAGGTGTAAGTATAAGGTGTAAGTGTAAAGAATAAGGTGTAAGGTGTAAGTTGCACACCATAACCAAACCCATCTATTTATAGTATATATAAAGTGAACACCTGTTATGGGTCCTGAAATTTTGATTTTTTATGTTGCCACGTGTCTATTTTTTATTTTAAAAAAAAAATTAGATAGATGAGAGGAGGGGACTTAAACCTTGGACTTATGTCAAATAAATAAGATTCTTATCACTTGACTAGCACACAATATACAACAAATATTTTATTTTATTTTTATTTATTTAAATTGCACATGTATCGCGTGTGCCAACCGCTAGTCATTATATATGTGAGCACTGGACTTAGTATCCAAATATTTGATGACTTCTCTTTCTGTCACGTGTCTTTTATTTTCTAATTAAAAAAAAAAAGTAAAGGTTGGACTTCGTGTCCAAACCTTCCCCTTATGCTACATATTCCTTATTTTTCTATCAAAAATTAAAAAAATTAAATATTAAGGTAGTGGAAGAGGCTCAAACCTAAGCCTATTGATTTGGTAAATGACACTTTTACCACTTCTACTTAAGCAATAGATACTATACATTTTAAATTCAAAATCAATATTAAATTTAAAAGCATACCCATCGGATGCCCACTTACCCACTAATATACTATAGGTTGTTTTGGGAAGATAGTCAAAAGTAACTTTTTGACTTTTAACCAAGCTTTTAGTTTTTTTAGACAAATGATTTGAGAAGTTGGTAAAAAGTTACTTTTGACTTTTTTGATTAATATTTGTTTATGATGTCAAATCACAATACAATGACCAAACTATCCCCAATAATTTAAAATATTTACAACTTTATTCATGGTGCACATTTTGACCCATAAGGGATAGAATTGTAATTTCACTAACAGCTAAAAACCACCTTCCCAAATGGAAAAAAATACAAAAAAACAAACTTTGGCTTTTGCTACAAACCAAAAAAAGTGGCTAAACAACTCACTACTAATAGTAGTTACAAGAGGAACATACTACTGCAATTTATGGCTATTGACTTAGGCCTTGTTTGGTAGAGTTGTGGAAAAATAATTATAAATTATAACTTAACAGATTATAACTTATAGCTGTGAATATAAGCTGTTAACCTGTTTGGTGCAGCTGTGATATTATGAATTTACGCAGCTGAGTAGTGTTTGATTAATAAGCTGTAAAATAACTTTTTATTGTATAATTATCCTTTTTGCCCTTATATGATATAAAAATGATTATTTTATCATTTTTAAAAATTTTAATTTAAAAAAAATTATCTCATTAATAAAGTTAATATAATTAGTATTACAAAAATTATCATTTCATTAATAGTATTAATTAGTATAAAATTAATGGATTAATTAGCATCAATTAATACTAAAATTATTAATAGTATCAATTAGTATAAAATTATTTCATTTTTTTCATTATAAATTAATTAGTGTCAATTAATGGCTTAATTAGCATCATTACTTTTTTTTTTATTGAATTTATTAATTCATTACAATTAATATCCATGTATTTATAATAATGTTGTGATGTCATTACATATTATTTTTCTTTATATTAAATTAATTCTGTGCAATGTTGTAATATCAATTTATTTCAATTAATGCTGTGATGTCATTACATATTATTTTATTTCAATTAATTTTGTTTAATTCTGTATTAATTCTATGTAATGTTGTAATATCAATTTAAATTAATTTTGTTTTTATTAAAAAAATTTAATTACAATTAATTTTTTTTTCTGGAAATAATTTTTTTTTCATTTTATTTTGAAAAATAGATATTAATTTTGAAAAGTAATTTTTTTAATTATAAAAAGTCAATATTAATTGAAATAAATTGTGTTAAATATTAATTCTGAAAAGTATTTTTTTTTTTCATATTAAATATTAATTCTGTTTTTTTTTTTAATTTTTTTCTTTTTTTTTCAATTTTTTTCTAGGGTTTCAACGCCACTGGCGAACAGTTGCCAGTGGCTAGGGTTTCAATGCAGATCAACACAGATCGCAATCGTGACGATAACGGCGACAAACAACGCAAATAGAGAGAGAGAGAGAGATGGCGGTTGTTAGGGTTTCAGATCGCAATCGCAATCGCAAAGAGAGAGAGAGAGTGAGCATGAAGCAGATCGTGATCGCGATGGCGGTGGTTAGGTTTCAAGTCACGATCGCGATGGCAGTGGTGACGGAAGGTTCGTGAGAGAGAGAGAAGAGATAGCGGTTCGTGAGAGAGAACTCTGGTTTGTTCGCTGGTAGCCCTTATCGTTAGATCGAGAGAGAGAGAGAGAGAGAGAGAGAGAAGGAGAGCTCACCGGAAATCGTGCCGGAATTGCCTCTCAATTTTTTGTCTCTCAAAGAAATGAATAGTGAATGAGATCGAGGGTTTATATATTGGTGTTTTGGTAATACTTGAAGTTGATTAGGGGCATTTAAGTAATTTTACCCCTTCCTTCCCAGCTTGCCATTTAAGTTGATTTAGAAAGGCACCCATATAGCTACTTCAAGAAAAAGTTGATTTTTGACTTACAAAAAGCTATAATCTGTATTCTTAAAGCTACACTAAACACAACAAAATAACTTAAATTAAGCTGAAATAAGCAGCTTATAAGCCTTACCAAACAGGCCCTTAGTAAATAACACTTTCACCACTTAAACAACATACAAGATCTGTTTTCAATTCAAAATTAAAGTTTATATTTTAATCAAACCTAGCAAGTGGGCACACACCCTAGTACTATTATTGAGTGAAGACTAGACTTGGAGTCCAAGCGTTTGGTTGATTCTCCTTATGCTATATTTTTCTAGATAAAACAAAAAAATTAGAGTAAGATTTAAACCTTAAACCTTTAATTTATTACAGAATATACTTATCACTTCACTAATACATACTTGTTTGACATATTAAGAATTTAGCTTAAAAGTTAAAAAATTACAAAAAAAAAAAAAAAAAGAAGTTAAAAAGTCAACAAATACTCAAAAGTCAAAAACAAAATTTGCTCACTTTATTTTTTTCACATACTTTTTTATAAAAATTTAAAAAATTATCCCCAAATACTAATTTTTACCTAATATTTTAAAAAATAAATAAAATTATTAAAATAATTTATTGCCAAATGAGACTTTGCGGTGGTGCCAACCGCAACTTTCCTCCAATTTGAACTACAAATGTCACGGGTCATAAAGTACAACATAACAAATTTTGGATAAATTACACTCTTCCCCTTAAGTTTTATGATTTTAGCATTTTAGAATTTGAAGTATTTTTTTCCCCTCATTTTGGGCCTAACTTTTGTAATTCCCGCAATTACTCCTTAAATCAATTTCTAGTTCAATTCTGGATGAAAAATATCACGCGACACAAAATCATTATATTTACAAATTTAATATTTAAAACCCAAAATAAAAAAAATTTGGTGTGATTTTGCAATGGTGGAAAAATTTGGATGTTTGCAAAAGTTGGTCATTGTCACAACCCAACCCCCGCCCCAAGGGATTAGCGAAGTGACTAGCTAATAATCTTAAGATTACCAAAGACCTTCTTAAACAGACTCATAAATATAGGGGCTAGCGAAAACAGATAAACAAAATAAATTGTCTGATGAATTGTGCAGACTTATATAAGACAGAAAAATTTACACATTAATATACATATATCATGACATCAATATTACGTCATACACACATTTCAATCAAATCAGAAAGGATTAAACCCTATATACAAAAACTTTGTTTATAATCCTCAAACATCTTAATTAACAAAAACAAAAAAGAAATCAAGGATTAAATCCTTGAACACAAAAGCCTTAATCACATGACATTTCCAGAACCTCTATGTGAGGCACAAAGGCTGGCTGACAAAACAGAATCTAGACTGATGCATCTAAGCCTAGTTACACACTTGGTCCCCTACATACATAAATATAAAGGTGAGCTGGAGCCTAGTGAATAACAACAGAGTAAAGGGTTAATGAATGATGTCTCAATCAAAGATTTAAAAAAATCAGAGTTTTAGATTATAACATAATCAAATTCATATTCAGATTTATATGAGTGGATGACGTTGAATGAGCAATGTTATTTGTGGATGAATTTGCAAATGAGAGAAAGAGAGAAAGCATCTTATGATCAATTTAGAGATCATTTGGATTTCATTAATCACCCGTATATATCAAAGAGAGAGTGATGTGTTGGTATTTGGATTTGGATTTAGATTTAGATTTTAAAATTTTGGGTTATGGGTAGAAACAAGAAAAGTAATATTTTAAGAATTGAAGTAAAAAATTTATGAAACTTAATGAGGGTTACGTGTGATTTATTCATTTTATATCCGTGGCTATCAATTGTTCCCCCCCCCCCCCCCCCCCCTTCTCTAATTTGGATTGAAATTGATTTTAGAAATAAATTGTAACTTTCTTTTTTTCTTCCAAATAATACGGATTAAATTATGAAACCTAAAAAAGCAAAAAAAAAAAAAAAAAAAGGCGTAATTTATCCTCTTAAATAAAAAAAAAGATTAAAATTACAACAAATTATACTTTGTTTTTTTGTGGCCCTTTAAGTTTGTTTGTCTATTTATTTAATTTTTTTTTTCATTTTAACCTTTATGTTTTAAGTTTATTTTCAGTTTACTCTTAAAATTAATTTTTATTCAAAAGTAGATATAAAAATATCACGTTAACTATCAAATAGCATAAAATATATATTATGTTAGATTTAGGTTTGTATTAGAGGTGTGAGTTATATATAATAAAATATTTTTATGCCATGTGATTTTCAATGTATTATTTTTTATCTAATTTTTAACAAAAGTTAATTTTAAGAGTAAATGAAGGAAAATTTGAAAAGTAAAAAACCAAAATAAAAATAAAAAATAAAAAAAAATTGAAGGGTCAAAGAAAAAAAAAGTCAAACATAGAAAGGAAAAAATATAATTAATTCAAAATATAATAATGAGAAAAACAAGCAGTATATCATCGGGTTTTTTTTTATAATTTTTTTTTATACTGATATATCTTTGTTTGAAATTGATTATTTTAATTAATTTTTCACTATTTATACAAAGATATATAAAAAATAGAGAAAGTAACGTGGGGTATTTTGTCTTTTTATTTTTTTGTGACTATTTTAGTACAAAAAATTTCATCCCAAACAAGGCCCATGAGACATGCAATGCAAGGCATAATTTGAATAAAATCAATAGAAGGAAAGAACATCTTCAGCTCTCCGCTCCTCATGTACATCTTTTCTTCTTCTTCTTCATCATGTCGCTAGGTCTTTTTTCCCCCTATTTATCTTCTTCAATGCTTAGGAATTTATCGACTTATTATGAATTAGGTTGCCCATTTGTCTGAGTCGTTGTTATGGAATTAGCATTTTAAATGACTGAGAATGAATGTGCTGTGCTGCTGTAGACTGGTAGTTTGTTATAATTTCAAATGTATAATCCTTCAATTATTTGCCTTCATTCAATTATCATTTTCCTTCCTTCATGTGAACGGTGTTTGTGTGCTCTTTGCTTCGGCGAATCTCACGCCACCTGGACTGGATATGGTTGTTCTTCGCATATTCTCCTAATTATCAAGTAAGGGGACTTGGCTAGAAACTGCAAAAAAATTGGATACGGGTTAGGGGACACCACATTGCTTAATTTTAGCATTAGTGAGCATGGCAAACAAATGAATCTTCTCATACCGACATTTATAATTCACAAATCTTTAAGTTTGTTTAGGTGAATTTGTGAAAGTTTATTTGATTAATTTTGTTTTTTTTAGGATAGTTTTTATTTATTTATTTTTTATTATTCAAGTGCATTCTCTCTGAATTTTGATAGTATTCATTAATCATATAAAAATTGTTATACATATTTTATTTCTTCTAAGATCTTATGATTCTTGATTTGATGATCCTATCTAGGCTGGTAGAATCTCAAAACAACAATCTTGTCTCACCCCGAATTTTTTACAACCTTGCTTCTTGTTGATAAGGAGTCATTGCTCGTTTTTTTCATGGTGGAGGTCAACATTTGTTTCCTTTTGGCATCTTTCTCTTTCTTTCTGTCTCGCTTTGAACATAATTTAATTATATCTTTTTTGCCTATTTAGATTTGTTTGTGCTTTTTGTTATCTGAAATTATTTGCTCAAAATGTTAGAAGTCTTTTAAAAATTTTAATGTCTTTTGATCTACTTGCAAAAGGTGCATGGCATCTACAAAATTTGTAATTTGTGAATTATAAAGTTAAGTATGAGAAGAAAAGCGTTTGATCCTTGCATTCTCATTTGTTTGCCATGCTCACTAATACTAACACTAAAACTTCGTTTAGGAATAAACTATTTTAGTAATTTTTTGACTTTTTTACTGAAATATGTAGTAAAAAAAATTAGTATATTTGGAATGACATTTTGATTTTTTACGAAAAGATATATAAAAAGTAGAGAGAAAATGGAATCTTTGACTTTTTGATATAAATTATAAGCTTTTTGATTTTTTAGTAATTTCGGATTTTTAGACTAAAAGTGTTACATGTCAAACGAGCCCTAAGCAATTGAATTTAAGTAACATTCAAATCTTTACTTAACAAATAAAACAAAATAGAGAAAGATAGCAATTCATGTTAACATTCACATAATTTCTTAACAAATAAATCAATCAACATTGTTGGTGTGGGGACATAATTTTTGAGTGGCGACACGTGGCCGAGGTGTCACCGAAGTGCCAACTGAGGTGCCACGTGTCTTGGTCATGATGCCGAGATGATCTCGGTTAGGCCGAGGTTATCTGCGAGAATATCGGAATTCGGGATAAGCGAATACGGGACAAGAGTCCAAGAACGAGAGAAAGTTTCAGTTTGGATAAAGATAAGACTCTTGGAGAGTTTATCCTAATCCTACTGGGAGTTCAAGATTAGTAGTAATCCTAAGTCCATTGAAGCTAGGCTTCTATTGGGATTAGGTTTGTGTTGGCTATAAAAGAGAGACACCCCCCTGGGTCTAAGGTACGCTTTTTATATTCTGAATAGTGAGTTAAGTACTTTTGCTATTTTTGAGAGATAACTGACTTGATCGTCAGAGTGCCCCCGGGTAGACGAACCACCGCTGGAATCTCTTCTTTCTGTTATAGGTCATTCAGGCGTTATCTATTCTGCCAGTGTTCTCCAGTTGAATACTAATTTGGCGATGTGGTCAGAAATCTACTCACACCGTTGGTGATAAGGCACATTCTTTCCGAAGTTGTCAGCATTGCCACAATTATTATTGTTGGTGATATCGACTCCATGAGCATAATCATCAATTTATATATCCCATGCACAAATAATGCCACAATACTTGCACTTCACCTTTTTCAAGGTAGTTCCTAACGGGGGTTTGATTTTTGATGTGAGGCATTTCTCCTCCTCTTTTCTAGAACATGCTACACCAATCAATAGTCAATACTCAAATTGGAAGAGGAATAAATCCGATACATTCAAAGCCCTTTGGGGATGATAGTGTATTGGATTTATCCCTATGTGATACATCCAATAAGAGTATTGACAATTGATAGGGTAAAGTTTTTTTCGTTTGGATTTATCTCTAATATTTTGGGGCACTAGGAATTTGTACGGGGGCAAAATATCCTCTGCTTTCCGTACTCCTTGGACTCCAAGCTTCTCATGACGGCATCTAACCTGGCAACACAGAAACGGTGAGCTGCCCGGCGGTGGTTTGTCGGAAAGACCCTCCGACGATCAAGTCAGATTACTTGAGGAAGAAGGAGGCTGTTAGAGAGAGAGTGTGTGTTTCAGATGGCGCAAAATTGCTTTAGGTTACTTACTTCCAATGTTCACCCTCCCACTCCTATTTCTAGGCTGGCCATGCAGCCTCAGGATTATGCGCGCACTTCCTCTGTTGTCCTTCCCTGGACAGGTGGCAGTGCTCGCCTTTCACCACCTTACGCGTGTAAAGGTATAGTCCTCCAACCAGTACATGCAGAACTGCCAAACGGTATTGACGCGTGCCTGGAGCAGATTTCCTCTCCCTCATGCCATTGGCCCAAGTGGCATACTTAACCGGAGTACCACGACCGGCCTATCCCTTGTGGAGAATTGCCTCCACAAGCACACAACCGAGCTAGGAATCGCTGATCTATTCCTCGGCAAAGGGGCAAATATCCGATTCTCATGGCCAAGCTGTTCTCGACCGGTGCATCCTGGCTAACCGACTGCGAGGCATGCCGGCCTCCCCCCGTTCTTTCTTCAATCTCAGTTGCCCGAAGTCCATCTATCTCGGCTGACCGGCTGGAGGCATGTCGGCCCTCACCGCGTCCTTAGTCTAGCCCGGGCCCTTAGCTCGGTTGCCATACGCCACTACGTGCTCTGCCGAATGTCTACCTAGCCACAGCTCGATCAGGCCTCGGTTCATTCCTGGTTGGACGATCTCTTTGACCGTGCAAAACAGATCCAAGGGCGGTGTTAGCAGAGAAGATAGCGCAGCGCCGTGAGGTCTGTCACGACTCGCGCTACCGTAGCTCGGCTGTACTAACAGTGCAAATCTCCCCTCTCAATTGCCCCTTAACCTCGACCGAGCTAATCGTGATCGAGGTTACCACCATGTCTGAGCTAACGGTCACCGAGTTCCACCAGTATAGGCCGAGCGTGATTGGGGCCAAATCCATTGCCGAGCTATCCCATTTGGTCGGCCATTGCCTCATTGGTCTTGTCAAGGGTCGTATTGCCGTACTGACAGCCGCGTTCTCAGTGCCGCGTGGTCTCACCATATTGGGCCGTACAGCCCAGCTGTCTCCCACGCGCAGAATTCAAACAGCTGTCGCCGTTTGGGTTTTCCCCCCTTTTTATGCACAAACGAAGGGTCATTTTGACCCTTACTGTTTATCTCTCCATTGAGCTAAAACCCTAACCTTCAAACGCCCCACCTTTGCCATTGCTGTCCCCACTGAGGTCGTTGTCTTTGTGCTTCCCCTTTGCCCATTCCTGCCATTTCTAAAGCTATATTCAAGCTCGCGAGGCCCACCTCACTTCGCATCCGTTTGGTGAGTTCTCTACCCCTTTACTGCTTTTGTTCTTTATAGACTGAGGGGTCCGCTTGAGTAACCAAAGCTTTGCTCGAGCGAACTGTCTTGTTTTTTGAAATTTTGCTAAGTGTTTCGAAGTGCATAGTTGCATTCCTATTTCATTTTAGGCATTTTTAAGCCACGGTATAGGCTATAATAATGAGGAAATGCATTAGAAACACACTAAGAAAGAAATGTAAAGAGTTAAACGTGTTCAGAACGTGTGTTTCAATGCGTATCTGTTATGTGTTTGTGTAGGTCACGCGCTACTGTTTGTCTGATTCGCCTGATCTGTATCTGGAGCTATCTGTAAGTAACAACTTTGTAAAGATATGTTGATTATAAGTATTTTCTGACTGAAATGATATACTCTGTTTTCTGAAATGTTATTTTCTGATTAGAATGAATGATTGTCCAATTTATGAAAATGTAATTGTGACATCCTTAACATCTGTTATTTGAAATCTGTTATCTGCTATATATTACCTGGTAGCAAGGATTCACATGGGTTCCAATCATAGAACTATCTGTTAAGCTTATGCATAATCATTTATCTGATCTGTATAAGGGTATTAATGACCATCTACTCTACACGTGCACATGGGTCATATATGAGCAATATGTTTTGTTAGCTAATGGATGTACCACGTATAACTGTTTACAAATCTGAACATGTATATGAATTTGTTTCTGATCTGAATTCTAATTTCTGAATTTGTTATGGACATCATTCAATAAAACCTTTACTCTGTTATTATTCACTGGGCTCTACCTCATTGTTTATATCATGTATGAAGGTGATCAGACGCGTGACCAAGCTTAGGACTCCCAGTCTGGTATCTGTTTGTGTCAACCAACCAGTGCGCCTCTCGAGAAGGTTTCGGAAGTCTTTTGTGAAAGAATTTTGTGAACAAGTCCTAAGTTTTATTTTCTTTTGTTTTTGTTTATTCTATGATTAGGGCTAAGTCCCTTTTTGTTTTATTTGTATATATGTGATGACATAAGAATGGCGTGATAATATGAGTATATAAAGTTTAAAACTTTATGTATCATATAAGTCTGCATAGCTCTATGGACATTGTATATTTGTATTTGTTTCCACTAGCCCCTTATATTGTAAATCCACTTCAGAGCCCTTCGGTAATCTTAGGATTACTAGCTGGTCATGATGCTAAACCTATAGGGAAGGGTTTGGGTCATGACAGATAGATAGATAGATGGATAGAGATAAATGGCCCGTCTTTTGATGATTATTCATTGTTTAACAATTGTCAAACATAATGGATTCTATTTACTCTGTTTGGTTTTGATTTCCAAAATTCACTTTTCAGAAAATTCTACTTTTTTGTTTTCACTGAATTTTTTTAATATTTTAAGCATTTTTTTAAAAAAAAATTTAGACATACCTAACATAAATATACTTAAAAAATATAATATTTATGAAAAAAATCTTTAAAAAATTCACAAAATGCCAAAAATACAAAACAAAAAACAAAAATTCGGTATATTTTTTGGATTTTTGTGTATTTATTAATTTTAAAAAATATTTTTCAAAAATATTTTAATTTTTAGATACATCTAAATAAGGTGCATCTCAAAAAGTAAAAAAAATTGCTTAACGTTTTAAAAATATTCACTAAAAACAAAAAAAAAAATACGAAAAACAAAAAACACACTGATTAATTTATTTTTTTTTATCTCAATTGTCAATTAAACATATTAAAATAAAAAATAAATTTTTTTAGTTTAAATAGTTAATAAGTGACTTTTTCTAAAATCAAATAGAAATAAACATTTTTTTCTATTAAAAGTGATAGTTGGTGAAACTTATTTTTTTATATAATAAAAAAAATGAAAGTTATATATGATAATTTATTGTTCCAATAATGCTACAGGTTCACAGTTTCACCCACAATGATGTGACAAAAGAGTTGGGCCCATGTCATTGAGTATATAGCAAATCAAGAGTTAACACATACGATACCACATCATTGTGGATACAATTGTAGGTCTTAAATATTTTTCTTATTGTTCATCTACATTTTTTTAGCACTTGCGAAATATGATAGATTCTGTTTTTTTTTTTTTACTCTCAATTGTCAATTAAACAAACTAAAATAAAATTGGCTCAAATTGTTAAAAAGTGAGTTTTGCTAAAACAAATAGAAATAAATGTTATTTTTCTAATAAAGTGATGGTTTGTGAAATATCTTTTTTTATTCAAAAAAAAAATGGGGGTTATAGGTGATAATTTATTGGTCATGTATAATTATTTTCAGATCAAATGAGAATACCAATCTAAATTTTCTTCTTACTTTTTTTTATACAGATACTTTTATTTTGTAGAAATTTAATTTTATAATATTTAAATATTTTATTGTAATTTTTATATTAAAAATAATTTTTGAAAAATCAAATTTAAATTATTTTATGCCATTATAAAATATAATTTCTTAATATCAACTTATTCGATAATCCCTTTCTAAAAGATGTATTTGCTTTTGTTCAGCAATATTAAATTTTTAATCAATCTCATTTATTTTTACAAAACTAAATTAGCAAATAATTTTATATAATTTTGTTTCAATTGATTAGGTTATGGTATCTCTATCCAAGTCCATTCAAATTTATTCGAATTTTACATAGGTTTTCACCGAATTAAAAATTATGTTGCACAATTTTTAAAAATTTACAGGCTTGACTTGAGTTGCTTGGGTTCAACTCGCCCAAATTTACAACTTTAGAAAGGGATTGAAAGTTACATTATTAAATTTGTGACAAATTAAAAATTGATATATAAATTGTGATAAAATTATAAAACTTAAATTGTAGATTTCAATTTTTTTTTTATTTTCATAATTTACATATAAAAATCTAACTATTTATATTATTTCATATAAATATATTTTATTAAATTTTTCACACCCCTTGAATAGCACGAGTTTTCACTAATTTCAATTTAAACAAATTTACCGTTTAATTTTGATTGTTGTGCCAATTAACGATAATCATTAAATTCAGTCACATTTACCGTCCAAATTATGTTATGTGCACATGTAGCAAATTTTAAGTGTAATATTGTCTATTTGTCACCTTGTTATAAGGGCAAAAATGTCATTTAATTTGTTTCTTCCTCCATCACATCCTGTGTGTTTAGAACCACCACCACCTCTGTGATTGAATCTACAACTCTGCTGGAAGGGGAAATAATGGCTGGGTTTGGCAGAAGCAATCCTCAACACCATCATCTCCCCCTCATCTTCTCTCCCTGTAAGCAATATCAGTCACCAAGATTGTACAAAAATTCACCACCGTTAGGGTAGCCACCGGTGGAGCTTCCCACCCAGACAGCCACTACTTGAGTTAGATATACAGGCCTCTTTAATTCTTTTAATTGACTTAGATAAGTAACTAAATTTGACCAGTGGCAGACCATATCTTTGATGGTCTTCCATCAATTTCAGACCCAAACATTACAATCACGCTCTTCCTCTTTTATTTTTATTTTCCTCTTGAGTTTTCTATATATCAACTCATCAATTTAAACTTCAAAAAATAAAATAAAATAAAATAAAATAAAATAAAAATCTTATGGGGATGACAATCAAAATTATAAAGCAATATGTATATGTCATGTTTCCATTGGAGCAGGACTTTAGTTGCAATAAATTAGTTGAATAAATCTTTACTTGATATGAGGAGAATTTAAATTTCATATTCATGTTTATCAGATTTTCTATTAGGTTGTTCCTATTTTGTCGGGTTGTTCCAAGTTTAGTGAGATAGTGGGTTTCTTCCTATTTTAGTGTGATATTGGCTACTGAACTTTAGCATAGTGGTTCACTTTATTCCTATTTATTGTATTGATCTCACTTGGAAATAATCATTCAAAATTTTATTCCACACTTGTGTGATATTAGAGGATTGGGTTTCCCTCAAAGCAAACCCATTTTCTTTTTTATTTCCCTGTTCTTAGGGATGTAATAATGGTCCGGCCCATCCGAGCCCGAGCTCGGGCCGGCCCATGCAGGCCTCGCAGACTCCCTCTTATTTAGCGGGTTGAATCGAGCCGGTCTATGAGCCAAAAAGTGGGGCCCAGGCCTAAGCCTAAGCCCACTCATAGTCGGGCCTAGGTCCTGCGCCGCGGACCGAGCCTAGTCAGGCCATTTTTTTATTAAGAATAAAAAATAAAAGAAAAATTATACTAGAGTATTTTAGTTAAGATTAAATAGATGTTTTGTTTGGTTATATTTCATGGTGATATTTAAATTTAATTATGTATGAGTTATGTTTTTTTAATTATGAACTTATAACTAAAAAAGTATGCAATTATGTAATTTTTTTTTTTCGAAATGAATAATTTTATATATATGAAAATGAAACTTTCAATATTACAATATTAAATTATTTATATAACATTTATTGAATGAATAATTTTTATTTCAAAATGAAATAAAATATTACAAAAATTGATATTATTAAATAAAATAGGTGTAGATTATTGATGATGGTAGAGCAATTGTATCACTATAGGTCAAGTACATCCCAACTAGGTTGGCACCTACTAGCCTATCAATCATTTGCATTATACTCCACCTCAATAATCTAATAGAAAAAAAAAATGAAATGAAATAGTAAAAAACAAATTGTTGATCAATCATCGGAGGAGACAGATATTTTAGTCACGTTGCCTAAAGATATGTCATCCAAATCATTTTGAATTCGCTCATTTTCACTATAATTTTGTCTTCTTGTAAGCGCATGCATATGATCTCTGGATATCATCAGTGCCTCAACCATTTTGGATGAAAGCCTACTCCGGTAATCACTAAAAGTTGTTTCCGAAGCAACTATAGAAATAGAAATTGTTAGTATATCATGAGTCATCTGTGAAATCACAGGCCACATAGTTTCATTTTGTTTCTACTATTCCAAAATGTCAAAATCATCGGAATCATCCACTGACGGACTTTCTAAATAACGTTGTAGTTCAAAATTACTTACACTTGTATGTTAAGATATTCTTCTACTTTTTATTACTAAAAAAATACTTAATCTCCCTCCTCGAGATAAGACTACTAGTGTATTGTGTGTAGGTTTATTTACAGCTGCAGCTGCCCCATATTCTTCAAATAATTTGTTGCATCTTTACATAATAGGGGCAAACTATATTTGATCAACGAAAAGACATTTTAAAAATTCTTGTAAACCAATTTCTTTACACCTAGGATCAATTATTATGACTAGACCTAATAGATGAGGCAAAGGATCAAAATATTTATCAAATTTTGCTTTCATTGAAGTAATAATGGTTACATAATATTCATTATCCATATATTTTACAAAAAGTTTAATTATTTCTGCTAGCATATATAAAACAAATGGTGAAGTAGGAATATATATATATATATAAGAAAATAATTTTGTTGAAGTATTAAAAACTTTTAAAAAATCTTTATACAAGGCTACTTGACGCCAATTAAGTTCTGTGGGAGTCAATACTCCTCCTATTGATGTTGTTACAAAAAATAAATCTATTTACAAGCTATTTTTAACATATTATATGTTGAATTCCACCTATTATCTACATCTAAAATTAATTTTTTAAATGACATATTTTCTCATTGACAAATTTTTCTATATTCCGAAATTCGATTAGCAGAAGACATAATAGTAACAACTGCATTTTTTATTACAAGTACAGAAGTCTCGTATACATGCATAGCTTTCTTAACAATCAAATTTAAAATATGGGCACAACAACGAACATGAAATAAATCCCCATCAACAAGTAATTGTGAAGTTAATTTTAAATGAGCTACAGTTTGATTATAATATGCTGCATTATCTAAACTAATCGTAAATATTTTATTTTGTAAAGTCCACTCATACAATACATTTCTTATTTCTACACCAAGCGAATGACCAGTGTATAGAAGTTCAACTAATTTAAATAAAAGAATTCTTTTATTTAATTTCCAATTATTATCAATAAAATGTGCAGTGATACATTGATATTCAAAACCATTATTTGACCGCAGATCAGATGTTAAACAAACTCTTACATTCAAATTTTTAAAGATGTTAAATAATTCACTTTTAACATTTTTAAGTTTCTTTAAAATTCTGTTTCTTTAAAATTCTGTTTCTAGTAGTATTTCTTGAAAAACTTTGATATTGCGGTGCAAAACTTTCGTAAATCATTTTGGTAAAATTGGGACATTCACTAGTCGTAAAAGGTTGTTCTTTTTTAATAATATAATCAACTACAGAATTTTGTGCACGTATATGATCATATGAAAATGTTTGCAAATTACTAGTTGATAAAACCCCTAATTGCATTTGACTTCGAATATCAGGTTATTGACTTTGTAAATATTTGTTAGCATACCTTTTTAGATGACTAGTACCCCCTAGAAATGCAGCACTAAGTAAATGTGTACAATATTTACATTTTGCTTTAAATGTAATTGTACCATTAGGATTATTTATAGATATTTTTTCAAAATGTTTCCAAACACCACTACTTCTGCTTCTAGATGATAATCCAACTGTTGGAAGAGGGATATTAGAAGAAGAATCAACAAATTCATGTTGTATAGCATATGTATCAATATCGACATAAACATTAAGAATATTAGGATCCATAATAATGTAAGTAAAACAGTATATAAAAACTAACAATTAATTTAAATAATGTGTCAATACAATGAGTAAAAAATAATAATTAATATATGTTCACAAATAATTAATGAAAAAAATGAGTAGCTAATAAATTTAATTAAACTAATTAATGTTAACAATTGACGAATGTAATACAGAAATTAGCTTCTTTTGATAAAACTTTCTTGTTGCACAATTGCAATTGCCACTTAGGGATGGCACTTCAAAATTAATTGAGAGTTGAGAGAGATGAAGAGTTTAAGAAAGATTGAGAGAGTTTAAGAGAAAATTATTTGTGAGATTTATTTTAGAAAAGGGGAGATATTTATAGTAGTTTGAAAGTGTTGGCTTTTTTGGCTTTCGAAGGGTATTTTTGTAAATGCGAGCGTGCCAGCAAGGATCAATCAGTCCTTACAGAAATTATAATTGCCAACCAATTATCAGACGATTGTATTTTAATTCTTTCAGCCTCAATGAAGAGGACTTTTACTGGTGGCTTGACTTAGGAGAAATTAAGCAAAATAACAAATAAATGACGAACAATTTAAGTATTTCATTAAGATGAAAACTTACAATGATCCAAATTCAGCCTCATAGAGGTTTACAGCGACAATCTACTCGAAACTACTCCTATAAATGAAGTACAGTTCAGGAATTTAAAGTGCATGAATGTAAAGAACAGGTATTTAAAGTGAAGGAAATATAAAGACTGGAAATGTAAAACTGGAAAAGAAAATATGAAGTAAATGACTAGTTTTTTTTTATCTGAGTCTGGGGCTTTTTTCTGGGGCTTCCCTGCTATTTATACTCCTCAAAGATAACCATTAAACTGCATTTCAAACCGTCGAACTGCTCCTCCATGATTGCTTGATCATGCTGCCTTAGAAGTAGTTCCACTATGCCATTTCTTGCAGTTGGGCTTCCCTCCTATATTTGAATTTGAATGTGAGTAACCGTTGAAGCCATGTCACCTTGCACCTCTTTATTGATCCAGTGCTACTCAGATCACGTGAGAACCAATACTAATTGCCACGTGTACGATCAGGATCGAAGACTTAAATGGTCTTCCTATATTACCCTTATTCTGCCACGTGTCGAATTGTGATTGGCTTTTACAAAATATGTAGCCAACATTACCCCCCGCACTAATATATCCAATACTTGGTGATATTAGTGGATCAAAGCTTTTCCCGCGCTTTTTGGAACGTGCATGGAGTCTATTTTTTGGAAACACAACCGTCATCTATTGATGATTACTTGCATTAATTTCGTTTCCGACTTTCGGAACATCTCTACCACCTTAGTAATCGAACGGACTAATATCTCTTTCATGACTGAACCAAACTTCTTCTCTATTGATTAAGTACATGAAGAGTCATCTAATGATGTTGTTTTCTCCTCGAAGGAAACTCCATACATTAATTAGCCACCTTCATTTCATCTCCTATATTGAAGTCATGGGGGCCTCTGCAACTTATGAATCCTTGGACCATGAACATATTGTCCTTAATCCTTTAATTAAAAAAATTGCAGGTATGGATCTAGGAGATTCTTCTTCACAGTTTGCATGGGATAGAGCTGTGGCTCTTTCTACCTTCGAGGGCTCTGGGATTTCTGGCTGGTTGGAATCTGAGGCTCATGTTTTAAGGGAGCGGATTAACCATCATTTTGTTGAGTTCACTGACCCTTTAGACCTCCCTTCTGATGCGCGAAGCTCAGTGGTTTACCCTTATGTGCCCATTGACCTTCGACGCAATTTGGAGGACAATTTACTTGTAGCATGGTACACATCCTCCATGCCTACAAGGATAACGTCTGCCACCCGACGCCTAGAAGAGGCCCAAGGGCACAATCCATCATCTTTAGCCAATAAGGCGAAACTCTGTTCTTCCGATTGGCTTGATTACATTAATGCCTTTGTTCCTTCTGCTCTCGCGCTATCTCCTAAAATGGAAGCATTCACATCTTCTTCTCCATCTCCTGAATTAGAAGCATCCACACCTTCTCCTTCACCTTCACCAACTCCCTCTTGGCCAGAGAGATTGGGGCTCGTCCTTTCTGCGGATAAGGTCTTTCTTTCTTACACGCCTCCACCTTTCCCTACTCCAGCTGAGCGAAAACAAGCCCAGTTTTTACTTGCAGCCTTCTCTCACTTGCCTTTCGACGTTCTGGAGGACGATGTTCCTCTCAAGAACTTTTGCTGGGCTTGTGATATTCTAACTCGGGGTCAGGTCCTTAACCCCCTTGCTCAAGCAGAACTCCACATGTTTCTGGACCAACTCCCATTACTCCTTCACTGGCATCAAACTACCATGGCAACCGCTCAATTTTTGGACCAACTCTCATCCCTTCAAGTTCATACCCAGTACGAAGCATAGAAACTCATCAAGGAATTCGATGACTTTCAGAATAAAGACTCTGCATACGAGGATGACATGGGTATGGGCGAACTGGAGCGAGGATTGAAAGAAGCAGCATTCGAAATAAAGGCTGAAGACCTCTTTTATCAAGTGAGAGCACATCAACTTCAGCAGCCAATCCTGGAAGAAATGGAGACTAGAATGAAGAAAGAAAAGAAATTCATCGACCATAGTTGGACAACATTTCATGATCTTGTTATTCATTCCATTCCTTATTTCTATGAGCTTGAACTTGTACCCAAAGAGAGTCATTTGATGTAATTGCTTTTTTTCTTTAATACAACTAAGACTGTTTTGGCATTGTTTGATTTTGCCTCCATTCCTCTTCAGAAGCAATTTTAGAACTTCTTTCTGAACAAACTCATCCTCCGAAACTGGACACAATTGTTAAAACACTAAGATCAGCACGAATTCTTCCAACTTTTGGAATAAAATTGACAATTTTACTGATTTTCATTTAGAATCAGTGCTTCGATTTTAACAATCTTATCCTTCGAACATAGATGCAATCAATTCCAATAAGGATGCTGAGATGAATTTTTCAATTTATGAACTATGGTTGCCAACTCTTGTTGATTTTTGTTTAGAATTGGTACTTCGAATTTAACAATCTTTCCCCCCAAAGCCCGTTTTAATCATAACCAAAATATAGTCATGGTTAGTACTGACTAGTTTTGCAACAGTCCATACTTACAACAATATGGAAGCTACTCTTGGGGTATACTGTTTTAATCGAACAAATAATTCTATGTGTATATACAAACCAACTATTGGTTTCGATATTTCGAACAACTATTTGCTTCCTTAAGGGTCCTCAAGCTTTGCCTCAAGGGTATTACTTTTGTTAAGAAAACCTATTACAGGTCTTTGATCTCTTCGAAGTAAACCCATCCTTGAGTATCCTTACATTTTTAAGCATGTAGTATGCTTTGAAGCCGACTTCTGTATTTCGAAGCCGTTGTTGTTTGATTTTTGGCGCCAAAATTTGGTTTCGAAGCCAAATATCTTGCTTCGAAGCTGGCATCACCATCCGGAATGTGCTCTTCCCTCCAAAAGCTATCAATATTGGAAGAGACTCCTCGTATTCGTACTTTCAGTACTTAACGACTTACGGGATATATTTTCCGGACACAAAGGCCTTTAAAACCTTTTTGTTTCGCGTTCTTGAATTACTTACGTTCTAATCGTACAAACCCTCATCAGTCTTCCACTTCTCTCTCTACTCTCTCTTCACTTTTTGGAAAAGCGTATTATCAATGGCTTCTTCTTCATCAAAAGTACCAGTCATAGAGCGTGTGAGCTCATCTGTGGCCTTGAAAAGATTCATTGATGCAGAATGTGAGAAGTACAAGGCTGGGGAGAAAAGCGCTATTGATGGGCGTATTTTCGTCCCTCGTCACCATGTGCAGCAAGACTATGTGCTCGAGCCCATATTCAAAGAGATCTTTACTGAGCTCCCAGCCCTATACCCTCGTTTGGAGAACCAATGTCTCCTTTATGAAGGTGGTCTCGACTGGAGGAACTGGAGAATCAATCGCCCTCACCGATGCTGGCCCACGGTGAGACCGGAGTGGCAAGAATGGTATGACCGGGTCATCCCTACTAGGACACTGGACCTTCAAGAGCTCTGCCTTCTCGATGCTCTCCGACTATCTAGGATAACTATCTCAGAGGACACTTTCCTAGTTCCTGCTGCCTTATATTTTTGGAACCCTATCTTTAATTTCTTTCAATTTAGATGTGGGATGATGGCCCCTACTATTCTTGATATTTGCCATCTACTAGGAGTATCCCCTATTGGTACTCCCATTACACCAGATTTCCCTGACTTAGCAGTCCCTTTCTCCCTCCCCTCTCTTAACTCATCTTACAGTGATTTTGTTAAAGCTGAGAATAAAACAGAGGGCCTAGTAACTGATAGGGAATTCTTTTCCTTCTTGTTATATTGGCTTTGCAAATTCTTCTTCTGCACCTACTCCCAAAGAATCATGCCTGAATTTGCCCCTCTTGCCAAAGCCTTTGTTTTGCAGAAAGGGGTAGCCTTGGCCCCATATGTTCTAGGCCATGTATATAGAGTTTGCTCCCTCTTTTGTGAAAAACCCTTAGATGCTAATCAAGGGGGGCCATTCTGGATCCTTCAGCTTTGGCTTTTCGCCTATTTTACTGAATTACAATCCAAATGCCTTAAAATTTCTGGGCTACACTCTCTTACCCATGGCATAAGACTGGCCAATGCTTCACTTTCTCCCTTCACTTTTGCCTTTTATTTCTCTTTCTTCCATCAACTACCAGCTGCTCCTCCTATTCACCGTTTCCGTCTCTTCGAACCCAGCATTGGTCGAACTTGGTTGAATAATTTCCTAAGTGACAGGCTCTGTGCCTCGCCTGCTCACAAGGATATATGGGCTTCCCTTCTGCTTCCCAGAGAGCTATTCATCGGGACTACGAATCCCAGAGCTTATAAATGCATAGCTGAACCTTATTGTTCTGCTCAATTTGCTAGACAATTTGGCTTCACATGCAGCAACACCAATTTGAGCCTTACTAGGAAAATTTGAAGGTTCGGAGGTCGAGGCTAGAAGAGGCAGCCTTCAAATTTATAGATGACTTGGCCAATTTTGAGTATACCCCTTTCATTCCTCAAGGTACCGTATTGAAGAGATACCAAAATTGGTGGGTGAGCAATATGGAAGTCTATTTGGCCATTTCACCTCAAAACTTACTAAAGGTGTTGGATGTGCCGGAGCCCAAGGGAACTGAAACTGTTACTTCTTCCACTGTGCCTCATCCAATCCAATCCATTCCTGCTGCCTCAACTCCTCTTGAAGTTACTTGGGCTGCTTCGAAAAAAGGTATATACCTTTGTTTTCTTTCCTTCGACTTTCTCTATGATGCTGGTTATCTTATTCTTAATTCTTCCTCTGTGAAGGTGGTCAACAGCAAAAGAAGAGGAGACTACTTAAGCTAGAGAAGGAAGCATCTGAGGTTTAAGTAGAGGAAGAAGAAGAAGAAGAAGATCAAGAGCAGGAGTCTCCCTTGAAAAGAAAAAAAAAAAGTGATTGACTTGGTTCAACAGAAGGCAGCTGCTAGAGAAGTAGAAGATGAACTCTTTTCTAGGGAATCCGGATCTCAGTCTGAAGAAATTGAGAAGGAAATTGAGAAGGAGCCGACAATATCAACACAGAGAAAAAAAGAGAAGAAAGATAACTGTCTCTCCTTCTGATTTCGTCGAAGACTCCGATTCCAAGACCATTGCCGAAGCAATAGAAAAAAGAAGGAAAGTGGCTGCTTTGGCTACTAACTTGGTTGAAGATCCCGTCCACGAAGCAACTGCTAAGGCCGTAGAACAAGAGTATTCCAAGGCCATAATTGTCTTCGAGAGGGCTGAGAAGAGACGGCAGCAACAATTTCTGAGGGATGAAGTTGCTGCTGTTGACGCACTACAAAGGGAAGCTGCAAGAGGGCAACAGACTGCCGAACATTACTCTCTTCGCAACTCTCCCATCAGTGCTAGCGCTTCTGGAACAAGTAATTTCTCTCATGCCTCTATTCTTTTCTTGTCGAATCTTTAATATTGAGACTTGACATTACTTCATATTTCTTTGCAGCAATAACCACTGAGCCTATCCCTCAATTTATTTCTCTTTCGAGCCTTGCTCCTCGTTCTCCTTCCAAGGAAATTCCAATTGCTACCTCTTCTTCGAAGGCAGTTAATTCCCCAGTTGAGGGTGCTGGAAGTTCTCCAACTCATAATTCATCACCTTTGCCTACTTCCAGCCCCTCCTCGCTTGATTCATTGGTGGCTAAGACCATGGAGACTGCCAAAAATGCTCCATCCATCTCTCCTATCCCCATGCAGTCCTCTGTGCCTTCCACCACAATTCTCTCTGCGCCTCTCATGTCTATGGATGAGGTTGATGTCTTCGAAGCCAGATTAGCTAGTCTCTTCGACATACCCTCTACCTCTCCAACATTCAATGTTGAAGATGAGCCATTAGTTTTGGCTGACTCCTTGCTGGAAATTTTTGAGAGCTCTTCTTCCTCCAGCAGCAAGCCTTCGGCACCTTTGATAGACCTGGACACATGCTTGGATCTGTTGATTTCTTTTTCGAGGATCCCCTTCGAGGCTCTACAAAGGCCTATAATCAGAAATGGGTTCCTCCAATGCAACAAAGTTGCTGAGCGGTCCAGCATGAATGTTTCAAGTCATTTATCTCAGGCAGCAGCTACTGTCGATTTTTACATTAGCATTTGTCAGGCTACCAAGGCTAAGGATGAGAAATTGACTAGCGACCAGAGTTTTGTTTCCCACGTACATACAGAAGTGTCAAAGCTTAAGGAACAACACTTCTCTACCTCCCAGTTTTGAGTTCAGTTGCTGGAGAGGAAAGCTTAACTTGAAGAGGAGCTATCTGCAGTGAATCAGGCCTTAGTCCGAACTGACACTAAACTACAAATTACCAACCAAGGACTGGCTGATCGAAAGGAAGAGATGGCTGCAGCTATTCAACTGTTTTCAACATTTACCAATAGGGAATCTGTTGTACAAAAACAATTAAGACACTGTAATGATTTTTGGGCCAATTTGTGGCAAAATGTACTTAATTCTTTATGAAAAAGCAATTTTTTTGTCTATCATTTAAGCAGTCTTATGTTCGTGTATTTGGTGTTTATTTTATTCCTTGTTTCCCAAATGGTTGGAAAATAAGGCTTCAAATATCTGCCATTAATCTTTTTGGGATGTATATATCTATTCAAATTTCTCAAATGGTATGCCCCAAAAGGCAGGACTCTATGAATTTGATATGGTCCTTCCTAGTTAGGTGACCATTTACCAAACTTATGGCTTTTACTCCCTATTTGGAGTATTATTTTCCATACCAAATCACCTTCATCAAAGCCAATGTGTTTGACCTTCTTATTGTAAGTTTTGGCTGTTTTCTTCTTTTGCAAGAGAATGCTATTTAATGCCAAAATTTTGGCTTCATCTATGCCTTCTAATTCTAAGCACATACTCTGATGGTATTGCTCAGGACTTAACTGATCTTGGCATCTTACCCTCAAAGATTTAACATTAATCTCCACAGGTAACACTACATCATGCCCATATACTAAAACATAAGGAGTGACTCCTGTGCTTGACCTTGGGGAAGTTCTGTAAGCCCACAAAACATCCAACAACAGGTTATGCCAATCCCTAGGATTATCTTCCACAACCTTTTGTATTCCCTTTTTCAAGGACTTATTGGATGATTCAGCTTGACCATTGACTTGTGCATAATAGGGTGTGGAACTAACAAGGCTAATTCCAAATTCTGCCACAAAGGACTTCACCATCTTCCCATCGAACATAGTCTCATTATCCACAGTTATAGTTTGTGGGATGCCAAATCTATGGATCAAATCTTTAATGAACCCAATAACCTCTGTCTGGTCTACAGCCTTGTATGGCTTGGCTTCGACCCACTTAGTAAAGTAATCAGTGGCCACTAGAATGAAACAATGATGCTTCGAAGAAGGTGGGTGTATTTTTCCCATCATATCCATAGCCCACCCTCTGAATGGCTAGGGCTTCACTACTGCATGTAGGTCAGTTATGGGCACATGCCTTATTGTGCCATGCTTTTGGCATGCCTGGTAACCCTTTGTATGCTCTATGCAGTCTTTAAGGATAGTTGGCCAATAGTAGGAATGCCTTCGAAGCAACCATCTCATCTTCACACCAGGCTGATGGGCACCACGATGCCTTCATGAACCTCAGCCATAGCTGTTAATGCTTCTTTTGGGCCTAAACATTCCAGCAATAAGCCATCTCCCCTCCTTTTGTAGAGAGCATTGCCATATATCATATATTGCATAGACTGCAATTTTATTTTCCTGCTGGCCTTTGAAGATGGACCAGCCAAGTATTGCATTATTGGATGCCTCCAATCTTGTTCTTGTAAGTCATTATGATTGACTTCTAAGACCACATTCTTTTTATTCAAAGGTGGTATCAATTTCTGATATGTTGTTTGGCTTATGTCCCTTTGGGCATTATCCCTTCTCTTGAAGTTCGAAGCTTTCTGAGCCACATCATTAGCTCTATTATTCAAGAATCTTGGAACATGAGTTACATTTGCTATTTGAAATTAAGAAAGCAGATGTAATGCAACAACATAGTATGGTAAAATGCTTATGCTTTGACACTTGAAAATCCCTTTCACTTGGTTAACCACCAATTGAGAATCTCCAAATATGTCAACTGTATGAACTTGTAATCCAATAAGAATTTCTAGTCCCACTATCAAGGCTTCGTATTCAGCTTGGTTATTGGAACAAGTAGCTTCATCCACTCTGAAACCATGTGTGGTTTCTACCCCTTGTGGAGACCTAATCACAATACCAATTCCAGTTAAGCCATTGGCTTTCGACCCATCGAACCACATTTGCCATGGCTCAACACTAGCCATACCAAGTTCCATTATCTCTTGGCTCTCTGTCTGAGATGGATGGTCTGCCAGAAAATTGGCTAAAACTTGCCCTTTTACTGCCCTTTGAGGGACATATTCTAGATGAAACTCTAATAAGGCTAGTATCCACTTACCAATTCTTCCCCTCAACATAGGTCTAGATAACATGTACTTAACCAAATCTGTTATTGCAATTACCAAGACAATTGTAGGTAAAGATAGTATCTTAATTTCATTGCAGCAAAATACAAAGCAAGACACAGCTTTTCAACAGCTAAATATTTACATTCACAAGAATTTGAAAACCTACTAAGGTAATAAACAGCTTGCTCCTTGCCTTCTTCATTATCTTGGGCCAAGAAAGCTCCCAATGAATCTTCTGCTGCAGCTATGTACAACTTCAAGGGCCTATCACCCTTTGGTGGCATCAGCACTGGAGGGTTGGCCAAGTAGGCTTTGATACCTTCGAAAGCAACTTGATGCTCTACTGTCCACACAAATTCCTCTTCATCTTTTAGCCTTAACAAGGAAGAAAAAACTTTAGTTTTCCCTGCAGTGTTAGAAATGAACCTTCGAAGAAAGTTAACCTGTCCAAGGAACCTTCGTAACTCTTTCTTACTTGATGGAGGTCTGGCTTCAATGATGGCTTTGGCTTTATTCTGGTCAATCTATATTCCTTTCTTGTGTACCACATAGCCCAAGAAGTTTCTAGATGATACGCCAATAACACACTTAAGAGGATTGAGCTTCAATTTGAACTTTCTCATTCTTTCAAAGGCTGCTTCTAAATGAAACAGATGCTCCTCCATGGATTGGGATTTAACCACAATGTCATTAATATAACACTCTAAATACCCTCCAATAAGGTCATGAAAGATAGTGTTCATAGCCCTTTGATATGTGGCTCCAGCATTCTTCAGGCCAAATGGCATTTTAACTCATTCGAAGGTGCCAATATTTCCAGGACATCTGAATGCTGTCTTGTGGACATCCTCCTCTGCAATGCAGATCTGGTTATAACCGAAATGCCCATCCATCATTGATAAAACTTGATGCCCTGCTGAACTGTCTACCAACAGATCCACTATAGGCATAGGGTACTCATCTTTTGGAGTTGCTATATTTAAGTTTCTGAAATCAATGCATACCCTCATTTTACCATTCTTCTTGACTACAGACACAATATTAGATAGCCATTCAACATACCTGGTTGTCCTAATAAAGCCTGCCTTGAGTAGTCTAAGAATCTCTTCATTGACTTTCTGAATTACTTATGGACTCATTCTTCTTTGTTTCTGCTTGTATGGCTTGAAATTGGGCTTCATAGGGAGCCTATGTTCCACTAATGATCTATCCAATCCTGGTAGTTCATTATAAGACCATGCAAAGCAATCTTTATATTTCTTTAAAACAACCAATAACTGGTCCCTGTTCAGATCATTCAAACAAGTACTTATATAGGTGGGTTGTTGCATAGAACCTTCCCCTAAATTTATTTCTTCTAAGGGGTCTTGTGTTTGAAAACTTATTGAAGCTTCTTCCTTGGTTTCTTCTACCTTCGAAGCAACCTTCTCGCTTTGTTTTGCTCCCAGGTTCTTTAATTCAACATCTTTGCCCTCCTCCTCATAGACAAAATCTGTCCATAAGGCATCATCTTCCTGTATCTCCTGGACTTTTGTTTCAATGTCCAATGCACAGTATTTACCAAGGGTCAAAATTCTGACCTGTTGCTGCTCCTGTTTGCAGCCAATTATCATGGCTTCTTGTTCTTCATCTCTTTGCCTATAACCAAACATCATTGTCACCCTTAATGACAATCTCTTCATCAGCACTTTCATGGACTAAGTGCTTCAGGTGTGTCACTTCCTCATCAGCCGTCACTTCAGCTGAGCCATCAGCTTTCCTCAGTATACTGAGTTGTGTCACTCCCTCAATATACAACTTGGCCTCTGCAAAGTCTACACAGGCTATGAAGGGTTAAGGATCTGCATCAATTTCCTCTGTCTCTCCATTGCCTAAGGCCATCATAATTTTCTGATGCAAAGAGGAAGGCACACATTTGTTAGTGTGGATCCAATCTCTCCCAAGTAAAGCATTGTATTTAGCATTACTGTCGATTACGAAGAATGTTGTCATGCAGTCCCTGGTTCCCACACTCAGGTTGATGGGTAGAATTCCCTGAGCCATCTGTTTGTCTCTAGCAAAGCCAGCGATGGTTGTGCTAGTTGGGATCAACCTGGGATTCTTTTTCCCTAGTTTCTTCAAAGAAGATTTCGGTAGTAAGTTCACTGCTGCCTCATTGTCTATCAGGACTCGGTTCAATTGTATCCCATTGAAGAAAGCCTTGATGTACAAAAGCTTGACATGTTGTGTCATAGAATTCGAGGGATACTCAAAAGGATACGAGAGGTTAATGCTCACATCTTCTCCACTTTCATATTCAGTTTCCATTGGGGTAGCCATTTCAGAATCATTTTGTACCATACTTACTTGTAAGTCTTCACTAGAGACAGGAATAGGATCCATGTCTTGGTCATCATCCCCAACTTGGAACTCATGAGGCAGTATGTGTACCATATTGACTAATACTGGAGGAAATGAGCCAAATTGGATGGCTGGCTGTACCTGCTTCCTCCATTGGCCACCTTGTTCAGTCACTTCAGCAGCATCCTTCATGCTGTACTCCGGCATTTCGTTGTTAACTGATTCCTTCGAAGGATGTTTCTCAACTGGTTTTTCAACCAGAAATGTTTGCTCAGCCATGAAAGCTTCGAACATTTCTTCCTCCACCATTTCTTTCTTCTGGCTTATGCCAATTTCTTCTTCTGTCTCGCTATCACTCTCCATCAGAGCTTTCTCCAATCCTGCTAAGCTAGACTTCTCTCTGGCTTTTAGTTCAGAATGAACTTTGGCCAACTGTTCTCTACTGCAACCCACTTTGCTTTGTAGAGTTGGCTTTGGAGTATGGTCTGACTTTGGAGTCTTCTTTCCTTCTGTCTGGACCAATGAAGAGCTCTCTCCATTTTCTTTCATATCGTTCTGGTACTGAGTGTACCTGCGCTAAATCTTTCTCCTTTGCGATCTCGAAATGACTAAGACCATATTTGGTTCCTTTGTCTTTGGGTGTTTAAGCAATACCCAATTATTCGGAGCCACTAAAAGAGGCTTGACCATCCTGCCTTGGATTCCAACATCTCTCCGGGCAGGCACTTCCCTAGGTTTGTTTTTCATTACAAACCAGTCTGGAACTCCAAAAACCCACAAACTTACTGACTCAGATGTTGAACCGCTTTTTTCTACCTTCGAAGCCATCTTCGAAGCTGGCTGTGAAGGTAAGTGCTTGGCCCTGACCTCATGTTTCGAGCCTGATTCAGACCTTCGATGAAGGTAGTCACTTTCTGTCCTGCGTGAGGCTGGTCTAGGGGGCCAATCTCTGGCTTTGATCCCATGAACTGAGCTTTTCTCCAGTCTTCTTTCATAATGACTGCTCTCCATTCTGTAATAGTTATGTGGCCTGGATTCATATAAGGGCCTCTTGTCCTTAGCATGTATTCTGTCCGTTGCAGGCTCAACCACTAGTGGTCGCTGCCTATTACTAGCCGGATACGACCTTTTGTTGTAAACATTGGTTGATTTAGGACGTCTCTATACATCTCTGTAATATTGCTTCCCATCAACTGGAAGCCCTTTCAACCACTTATAACTCAGTCTGCACCTGGGACACATCCTTTGTATCACTACTGCCTCTAAGGAATCATCATCCAGTGATTCTTCATCAGAGTGTTCCCTTTGGTATGAGAAACCTTGTCCAATAGCTGGTGGGTTTCTAGTGTCCTTCTTGATGGTTGTCTGGTTAGCAACATGCATCTGCACATTGACTTCTTCCAATTCTGTCAAAGACAAGTTCTGGAAGTCTGACGTAATGACATTGGCTGCCGCCTCTCCAACTTCTAGAAATTGATTACTGTCGATCCCCATGGCCTTTTCTGTTTTGGCTGGGAACTTCAAACTTACTTTCCGAATTTGTTCTTGGATCCTGTCTCGAAAAACAATGCAGTTTTTAGTCGAGTGAGACCAAAAGTTATGCCATTTACAATATACTTTTCCCTTAAGTTCATCTGAAGATGGCAATTTACTCCTTTAGGTAACTTAAGGAAGTTGGCCGCGAGCAAATGATCAAAAATGTCATCTGCTTTTGTTAAATCGAAAGAATACTTTCTGTGAAAGTCTTTCTTTTTAAACTGCTGGTCAATTGTTGTATCCTTATGAATTAATGCCTCACAGATCACAGGTTCTTTGCCCACAATCTCTGCTACATCGATCTCATAATTAGGATCTCTATAATATGTCTTGTACGATGCATTATTTCGATCTTGTTCCTCCTCTAGTAATGCTTCGTATCTAGACATCTTATAGGTCAGTTCTACCAAATCTCTGAATTCAGTTGAGTCAAACTTCTTTCGAAGCCTGAACTCTAGGCCATTTTGAGCCAATCTTACGAATTCTGGCTCTGGCAGGATGACTCTACATTTATTTCGAGCCCTTTTAAATCTGGCAATAAACTGAGTAGCCTTTTCTTCATGCCTTTGACTCAATCTTGCCAAGTCTGCCATGGATACCTCTGGCTCCGATTGGAAGAATTGGGCATGAAATGCCTCTTCCATTTGTTGCCAATTTTGAATGGAGCCAGGTGTAAGGTTGATGTACCATACAAATGCTCCCCCAGTTAGAGAATTTGGGAATAATCTTAGTTTCATATAGTCATGATTGGTAAATTCACCGTATTGAGTAGCGAACCTAGCAATATGCTCTATTGTTGATTGGTTTCCACTCCCATAGAAAAGGGTAAAATTTGGTATCCTGAACCCCCTTGGGTATTCATGTACCCTATCTACCCACTCTGAGTATGGTTTTCTGTATACAGGAGTCTGGACCCCCCGAGCCATTGGTCCACACATCTTCCTAACAATATCAGTAATTTGGTCCCTAGGGACCATATTTTGTACCTGCTGAACCACTACTGGAGGGACAAACACAGGATTTGGTGGACAAACTTGTGCTTACGGTCCTCTTGGTCCATGAGGTAGTACATTTGGGACTGATTGTCCCTGTGGTGCAGGTTGTTGTTGGGGGTGTGGGTAACCCCTTTGAGCTTGTCCTGCGAAAGGACCTGCGAAAGGTGCTGGAATAGGTGTTGTGTCCCTTCCATTTGCAGGCCAACCTTCCAACCCCCCGGGTATAAATTCGAATAAGGGATTATTATACCCCCTAGTGCCAGGTATGGCTTCGAACATGGGATTTGTAACCATTCTTACGCCAGTTTCTTATAGTTGACCAGATCCACCAACTTGTGTGGCTTCATTGTTGAGTACTGAGGCATTTTGGCCTGCTATAGGCCTCGAAATGGGTTCATACCAAGACTGAGGTGATGGTCTTTCATAGTTCTGATTACTAGTTTGACCATTAGAATGTCCATTAACTTGCATAGGTTGTTTGTCTCTAGCCAATCTTTGCTGAGGGACATTTAAAACTTCCTTTGTGTGTCTTGTGTTTGTTGGTTGGTGGTTATTCATTCGATCCAAAAAGGATGTTGCCCATCTTTCCATTGTGTTCATTAATTGTTGTCCTATAGCATCTACTAGGCCATCCCATGGATTTGTTGGCTGAGTAGATGGAACAGTGGATGGTCCAATTCCTTGGTTTCGTCCAATATTATGAACATATGGTTCTTGTCCCGAAGTACTGGTCTGTTCGACCATAGGTTCTGACAACATGGGAGTTTCCACAGGATGTGTTACCACATTATCCTCTGGATTAGGTATTTCTACCTCTCCTTCTACGCCTTCTTCCAAGCGTTCATTTTCTCCTTGTCTTCTTCGTCTAGCCATTTTAACAAGTCCCACTGGGCGTGCCAAAAATATATGTTGGCTTTTTTGGCTTTCGAAGGGTATTTTTGTAAATGCGAGCGTGCCAGCAAGGATCGATCAGTCCTTACAGAAATTATAATTGCCAACCAATTATCAGACGATTGTGTTTTAGTTCTTTCAGCCTCAATAAAGAGGACTTTTATTGGTGGCTTGACTTAGGAGAAATTAAGCAAAATAACAGATAAATGACGAACAATTGAAGTATTTCATTAAGATGAAAACTTACAATGATCCAAACTCAGCCTCGTAGAGGTTTACAGCGACAATCTACTCGAAACTACTCCTATGAACGAAGTACAGTGTAGGAATTTAAAGTGCATGAATGTAAAGAACAGATATTTAAAGTGCAGGAAATGTAAAGACTGGAAATGTAAAACTGGAAAAGAAAATATGAAGTAAATGACTAGTTTTTTTTATCTGAGTCTGGGGTTTTTTTCTGGGGCTTCCCTGCTATTTATACTCCTCAAAGATAACCATCGAACTGCATTTCAAACCGTTGAACTGCTCCTCTATGATTGCTTGATCATGCTGCCTTAGAAGTAGTTCCACTACGCCATTCCTTGCAGTTGGGCTTCCCTCCTATATTTGAATTTGAATGTGAGTAACCGTTGAAGCCATGTCACCTTGCACCTCTTTATTGATCCAGTGCTACTCAGATCACGTGAGAACCAATACTAACTGCCACGTGTACGATCAGGATCGAAGACTTAAATGGTCTTCCTATATTACCCTTATTCTGCCACGTGTCGAATTGTGATTGGCTTTTACAAAATATATAGCCAGCAGAAAGGTTGAAGTAAATGTATAAATAAATAAATAAAAATATTACCGTTGTATGAAACGGCAATATGACTATTAAATTTTTTTTAAAATTTTTTTTTTAAGTCTACAAAGGTTCTGACATTTTTTTTTTAATTACAATTTGCAACTTAACTTCATGTGGCATACAGAGTGATGTGACACATGATACAAAGGAAGAGCAGGCACCGGCAGGAGGTAGGGCAGGGCACTGGGCAGCAGGTCACCTTTTGGCAATTTATTTATTTATATTTTTTCTTTTTCTTTTTCATTTTCATTACAAGTAGTTGCACCTTGCAACTTGCAACTTGCCACTTTATTTTTTATTTATTTATTTTATTTTTATTTTTTTGCAAGATCAAGTTTTTATTTTTATTTTTTTATTATTTTTTTTAATTATTTAACCGTTATAAGTTGCTTTTTATTATTATTATTTATTTATGTTTGAAATTTGACCTTTGGCAGAAAGAGGGCCCTATGGGCTGGGCCCAGTGGGCCGCCCGCAGGGCCTAAATTTTTTTTTGGGTCGGTCCAGGTTTCAAATGGAAGGCCCAGGCTTAGGCCCAGGCCCAGGCCCAAGGAACTGGGCTGGGTTCGGGCCCACCTCGGGCCTCGGGCCATTTTTACACCCCTACATGTTCCTAACTCTCTCCCAATAGCTCTATTTTCTTTGTCTTTCCTTCCTAGCAAAAATAGGTAAACAGAAGAACAAGAACACCAGCTCTGCTGCAGCTGCACATAACAGCTTGGTATTAGAGCCAGGTATGGAGGAGCTGCGATTGGGGCAATTAGAGACTGATGTTAACTCTTTAGCAACTGGGCAGGAAAGAATGATGAAAGAGATACAAGAGATGTTCTCAACCATGAATACTAGGTTGGACCACATCACAACCAACCAAGTTCATGACCTTGGAGAAAGTTCTCACAACCAAAATCAAAGTGTTGGAGGATGAACCCTTGGAAGTGGAAGAACCAACCACGAAGTATAAAGCAACTCTGTCCCTCAATATTTGCCGAAGACGGTGAAGCTTGATTTTCCACGTTTCAATGGAATCGAGGATCTGACGAGTTGGGTTTGCCCCTAAACAAATTTTCGATTTTCATCAAACGCCTGCAGTTGATAGAGTGCCACTAGCATCCTTCAACCTTCAAGATGATGCCTAACTTTGGTACCAATTGTTAAAGGAAGAGACTCCGATCATATAGTAGGAAGACTTCAAACAAGATCTACTTAACAGACACGGGCCTACCCAGTTTCAAGACTTCTTTGGTGATTTAACAAAGCTACAACAAACTGGTTCGGCAAGAGAATACCAAACCCAGTTTGAGAAGTTGTTGGTTCGAGTAGGGAGGTTGACACCATCGCATCAAGTTGGTTGTTTCATAAGCGAGCTGAAAGAAAGTATCAAGGTTAATGTCCAAGCTAGTCAACCTGCCACACTCTTTGCTACCATTGGATTAGTGTCACAACCTAACCCCTGCTCCAAGGGATTAGTGAAGTGACCGGCCAGTAATCCTAAGATTACCGAAGGCCTTTTAGATAGAATCATACGAATGGGGGTTGGCGGAAGCAAATATAAAACATATATCGTCCATTGAGTTGTGCAAACTTATATGAGATAGAAAATTTTCTTACTTATATATGACATCATCTTTACATCATCACATAAAACAAATAAGTCAAAAGGGACTTAGCCCTATTTACAGAATAAATAAATAAATAAACTTGCTTAAACACAGCAAAAGAAAACAAAGACTTAGATTTTTTGATTCAAAAGCTTGACCACCACATTATCAGGAACCTCCACGTGAGGCACGATGGTTAGCTAACAAAAACTGAGTCCAGGCAGTTGCTTTTAAGCCTGGTCATGCGCTTGATCACCTATATACATATTTAAACAGTGAGCTGCAGCCCAGTGAATAACAATAAAGTAAAGGTTTTATTGAATGATGTCCCATACAAATTCAGAAATCCGAGTTCAGATTTTAGTAAATTCAGATTCATAATCAGACTTAGCATTAATCATATGTGGTACATCGATAAGCTAATAAATCAGATGGTCATGTAGACCCATATACAGAGCAGATGGTCATTTAGATCCATATACAGAGCAGAAGGTCATTTATACTTGTTTAGATTAGACAGATGATTATGTATAATCCAGATAGGTAACCATTAAGGTTAAATAGATAGTTCAATGATTGGAACCCACATAAATCCCTGGTACCAAGTAACAAATCACAGATAGCAGATATCAAATAACAGATGCTAAGGATACCACGAGTACAGTTCAAAAAATAGACAATCATTCATTCATTTCAGAAAATAACATTTCAGAAATAGAGTATAATTTATAATTCAGAAAATACTTGTAATTAAACATAGTTTTACAGAGTTGTTACTCACAGAAAGCTCCAGAGACAGATCAGACAGACAAAGGCGCGTGACCTACATAGATACATAAAAGATACAGATTGTAACACACATTCCGAACAATTCTTAACTTATCACATTTCTTTCTTAGTGTGCTTCTAATTCATTTCCTTATTATTATGGTTTAAACCATGACTTAGGAATGCCTAAAATAGAATGAGAATGGATATATGTACTTAGGAATGCCTTGTAAAATTTCAGAAAATAGAGCAGTTCACTCGAGTGAAGCTTTGGTCGCTCGAGCGATTTGCAAGGTCTGCAAAAGTACTAGATGCTATGATTTTAGGCTTGAGCTAACTTTCTGGTTGCTCGATCTAGGGTCCAAAATAAAGGATACCAAACTTTGCAAAAATACTAGAAGCTCGTGACGTGCGCACGAGCGAAGAGTTGGTCACTCGAGCGATGTGACCAATTTTTGGAATTTCCAAAATTGCATTCAAGGTTCAAAACATCATTTCAAAGCTTCAAACTTGTATATTTGAGCCAAAACTTAGGAAAATACTTAGAGACTCTTTCAAAAACATAAATTCAAAGTCAATTCTTCAAAATCAAAGCTCAACACCATATCAATTCTTCAAAACTAAGCTTTAAACTTTCTATGTAACACATCCATGTAAAAGTTTGAACTCTTTGCTTCTAAAACATAAACAAATGAAGTGTTTGAGTGTTAGATCACGGTGAGCTCTCAAGACTTAGCAAAAATGAACTCTTGCATGTGTGAATTCTTGAAAATCAAACTCAAAACTTGATGAATTATGCATGCATGCATGCATGGCTTGTCTTTAATTTCTACATTCTTGGCTCAAATCATATGCTTAACTTCTTAATTCACTTGAATTCTTATATTTGATGTCTTGATTACAAAGTTTAAGGGTTGAATTCTTACCTAGAATCCTCAATTCTAGCCAATTCTTGAGCAAATCTTGCAATCTTCCAAGTAATCTCACCAATTTGAGCCTATTTTCTCTCTAACTCTAATTGTCTCATTTTCTCTAGAGCTTTCTAAGTTGTTTTGAGCTCAAAATAATGAGCTAAGCTCATATTTAGCATATTTATAGGCTTTATTAGCTTAAGATAATTAATCTAGCTTAGGTTAGTTAATTCTAATTATTTCTAATTAATTTATTCTAATTATTTGGTTCCGAATCAAAATCTAATTAAACTTATCATAAGGTTCTAAAAATTCTAAATAACACGTTGGCCTAGTTAATTTCGTGTTTGGATGTCGATAATGCCTTTAATTTTTATATCAAAGTAGAATCTCAGACAAATATTCTTACATCAGACAGATAGAAGTACATGACACACACAAAATGCACAATTATCACAAAATTTCACTTAACCACTTAATTAGCATTCTTAATCACAAATTAGTAACTAATCACAGAGTGGGGTTATTACAATTAGCAAGGCTATATGAGGCGCGTTGGTACTCTATTCGTCAGATTGTTCAACCGGAGGCGCATAAAACGATTCGTAATCGTTCTTCAATTCCTAACTCAAGTCCCTTGCCTATTAAAATACTTAGTACCGCTAAACTCCAGGACATAAGAAGCAAAGGTTTATGTTTCAATTGTAAAGAAAAGTTCAACCCAGGACATCAGTGTAAAAACATTATTTCTCATTGAAAGGAGTTGGTCAAACGAGGAGGATGATGATGTAGACATGGAGGTGATAGAACTTAAGGAAAATAAAGAAACTCTAGGAATTTCACTTCATGCAATCTATGGTGCACGAGCTCCACAAACCATGAAGGTGCGAGGTCGGATCAGCCAACATCAAGTAACACTTTTGATTGATTCAGGAAGTACTCATAATTTTTTGAATAGTAAGGTTGCCCGTAAGCTTGGTGTTTCACCTAACTCAGCGGGAAGATTTGAAGTTGTCATTGCTAACGAAGAAAAGAATAGCAGCTCTGGCCGTTGTAAGGAAATTTGCACAATTATTCAAGGAGATCATATTACACCAGATTACTTATTGTTTCTATTAAAAGGGTGTGATGTTGTTCTTGGTGCCCAATGGTTGAGTACGTTGGGACTTATTATCTAGGATTTCTCTAAGCTGCAAATGAAGTTTTGTCATGAAGGAAAAGAGGTGGTTTTTACTGGCTTAGCTGTTCCAAAAAACAAGGTCATGAGTGAGAAGGAAATCACCAAAAAATTTAGAAAAAAGAAGACAGGAGCTCTGTTGCAGATTTGTTTTCTCTCAATGCAGACCACACAAGGTAATCTCTCAACACAATTGGATTTGGAATTAAATACACTAAAGTTGCAGCAAATTTTGAGCTTTTATCAAGATGTGTTCAAGGAGCCCCATGGATTGCCTCTTCCTAGGACCCATGACCACAAAATTCCTTTGAAGCAAGGAAGTGAAGCAATTAGCATGAGACCATATAGATACCCTCATTATAAAAAAAAATGAGATTGAAAAATTGGTGGCTAATATGCGAAACTCTGGGATGATCTGACTAAGTCAAAGTCTTTACTCTTCCCTAGTATTGTTGAAGGCTCTATGTTGATTATAGAGGCTTGAACCAGATTACCATTACAGATAAATTCCCTATACCAATTATCGATGAATTGTTAGATGAACTCCATGGAGCAAATTTTTTTACCAAATTGGATCTAAGATCTGATTAACACCAAATAAGCGTGTATCCTGAAGACATCGCTAAGACAGCATTTCGAACACATCAAGGACATTATGAGTTCCTCGTAATGCCCTTTGGCCTAACCAACAGCCCCTCTACCTATCAATCCTTGATGAATGAGATATTCAAGATCTACCTCCATAAGTTCATCCTTGTATTTTTTGATAATATTCTAATTTACAGTAAATCATGGGATGAGCACATGAAGCATCTTGATATTACTTTAAATATTTCGAAAACTAACCAATTATTTGTGAAAAAAAGAGAAATGCACATTTGCTCAACAGGAAGTCAAATACTTGGGCCATGTAATAACCACTAAAGGTGT